>CATIWF010109509.1:0-17317 GCA_949630135.1 Balakata baccata
TGTCAAATGTTGCAAAGTGATAATGTTATATGATTCAAAAAAAAAAAATCCCTCATTATAAACAGGACTATGTTCCATTATATGCAATATACGACAACATGATATAAGTATAAGTGATATCCATAGGTATAAGGTGTTACATCTTCCACGATGGAAGCTGAGTTCGTAACATGTTATGGTGCAGCTATACATGTTGTTGGCTATGAAATCTCATTGCAGAAATATCAATTGTTGATTCCATTGACAAGCCTATAAAGTTGTATTGTGATAATTTGTTGGTTGTGTTGTTTGCAAAAAACAACAAGAATATCACTGGGTCTAAGCATATGGAAGTCAAATATTTGACATTAAAAGAGCTAGTAAAGAAGGGTGACGTTGAAATAGAGCATATCGGTACAAATGATATGATAGCTGATCCCTTTCCCAAGGGTATTCTACCCAATATTTTTTAGAGATATGTCATTAATATGGGTCTAAAGTCGACTTTTGATACCTTGTATTAGTGGGAGGCTTTCTTTTTTCTCTATATATTTTGGTTTGTAATTTATACATTTGTATAATATACTTTGTAAATTGATGATCATCAATGCAGTATGTATATATTTTCATTGGAAAATATTTGATGGTATATTTTCATTGGAAAATAATTGATATTATATTTTCATGGAAAAATATTAAAGGTTATATTTTTATTACAAAATATGATGTGATGTATATTAAATATGATAAATTAAAGTTTTAAGACTACTATCGTCTTAAGCAAAAGCTTGGGGCATGAAAGTTTATAGTTTTGGTTGTATATCACACCACACATAAAGAATCGTATGATATATAGTTTTTAAGACATACACAGACTTTATTTGAAGTCATAAAAGATTTCTTATGCGTACTTGTATTACATTTAGAGAAGAAATCACTGACTAACAAGAAAATCAACATATAAAATTTGATCATAAAGTGAATGTTGACTAATATTGCCACATTACCATACTATACTCATGATTGATAGGGTTATTGGTAAATATGACCATAGAAGGTGTCATATTCTTGAATAGTATGGTGTTTCGCCATGATTTTTTGCCAATGATTTTATTAAATCGGGCTGAAATCAGAAGTCTGTTGTAATAGATATTCAATTAATTAGCCCAAGTGGGAGAATGTTAGATATATATAATATCTAATTATGGTTGTGAGCTCATTAATTTAGAAATAAAGATATATTACAAAATAAAGAGCCTTAAGAATTTGATCAATTCTTTATTTAGGCAATACTTCATTAATTAATTTACTGTGGATAATTAATGTGGACCAGATAATAACATGGGTGTGATGGAAGGCCCATGATTATTATATTAAGTGGGCTAAGTCTCGTTTGTTACTGACGCTTACCCCCTATATAAAGTTGGATAGGGATAAATAAAAAGGATAAGATTTTAGAATTTCATCATTCTGAGTCATTAAACGAGAGAAGTTCTTGGTGCAAACTCATTCAGATCATTCCTACTACGATGGATTTAAGGAAATCAGGTTCTTTACTATGTCCTCTATCGCAATTAAACTTGTTTTATGCTCTAAATTTCATATATTAGATCCTGGAATTGAATTTGGCTAAATTGATTTTCTATAAATAGAGTCTTATATTTTAAAGGCAGATGTGTATGTTTTGGCAAAATAGACGTATTTGATGAAGAACAAATGTGTCTGTTTCGGCCAAAACAAACACATCTGATGCAAGCCAAAATGCTGCATTTTGGCACGCGTCAAATGCGTATATTTTGGCTAAAACAAACGCATTTGATAAAAAAAAAATTTAAATTTAAATTTTATTTCAATATTATTAAATCAATATTTATTATATCATTAATTTCAAGGACTATATTTCTTTTAATGAAGTTAGAAAAGAAATTGATTTCATGTCTGGTAAAAACAATTCAGGAATATAGTAGAGATGAATCATTAAAACTAATGATGTAATAAATATTGATTTAATAACATTGAAATAGTATTTAATTTTTTTTAATCAAATGTATGTTTTGGCACATTTTGGCACCATCAAATGCGTTTGTTTTATTCGGAACATATACATTTGATCTTCATCATATGCATTTGTTTTGGCTAAAGCAAACACATTTGAGGGTCTATTTTTATATTTTCAATCATCTATTTACAAAAATGTTACTGCATCGACTACACATATCTTTTATTTATAGACAGATGTATTTGATCTCTGCATAAAGTATATTTTGCACCAATGGCATTTGCATTTATTATTATTATCATGCTTGCAATCACAACATTAGAGATTTCATCATCTAACTGCTATGTTAAATTGCCCATATTACTCTAAGCTGGACTAAACTAGATACAGGTTGGGAGCAAGGGCACTCACACAAGCTGACATTTGACCTCTTGTTCTAGAAATTTGCTCTATCAAGCTCATAGGATAAGGGTTCTCACACAAGCTGATAATTGACCTCTTAAACAAATTATCGTTCAAGTGTTAAGTGGGTCAAGAGCACTCACACAAGCTGACAATTGACCTCTCGCCCAATATCATTGTCAATTACTCATGTTCTGATATTCTATGGTACTCTCTATAATTTTAATGACATGTCATCTATCCAACCTCTCATCCTAGGCAAATATTTAATGACCTTGGGTCATAACCAAATTGGTGAGAGAAATTTAGAGGAAGAGAATAGAAGAGATGAGAAGTGAAGTAGAAAACGAAGAAGGCAAAGAAGTAGATGGCAAGAACAAGACTGAAAAGTGAACGAGAGAGAGAAATTTAAGAGGAAAAAATATTAGTTTCTATTCATTCAATGCATGCTTAAGTTATTACAACTCTAGGTATATATAGAAGAAGGAAAATAATAGAAAAATGAATAGAAAATTTAAAATATAGCTCATTTCTATGACTCCTATCTCATCTAATTACATTTCATCGTTTGTAAGCTATGATTCCTATTGAAATAGTCGCTAAGCATCTTACTAATAAATAACAACTTATTCCTACATTTCCGCTGACAACTTTCACTAGTTACTCCACCATATAAATGTTTTGTGCTTCCAACAGATTTAGAGCTGAGTGTTAGTTATGATGATGTTCAATATGCTTGTGCTCATGCTTGGTTCGTGTTGGTGATCATAACTGCACACTTCGCTCATTCAACTTCAATTCTCCCTTATCATGTCGTATCATGACAAAATTCTATTGCTATTTTTGGACTAAACCACTTTTTTAAAAGTTAACCATATATAAGAAATTAAAGTTTATTCCAACAATAAACATCTAAAGGAAACATATACAGATGTTACATACCAATCATAACTATAATCATCATCATCTTAATGATAATCTAAGTTTTAAATAATTATGATCATCATCGCAAATAATTAGTAAGTTTCAAAAACAATAAAAGAACTCAAACAATACATTTCAAAGTTGCATAAAAAACCTAAGGTTGAAGGAAAATAAATTGAAAGGTCATGGTAAAGTAACAACATATATAACTACAAACATAATACATCAAAACAATTAGTTAGACATTTAAGACACTTTAAAGACTTGGTGTAATATAATAGACATGTAGAGTAAGAAACTAAAGAAGAGAAAACCTAAAGAAAAGCCTTATTAGTAAACAATATAGAAAGTATTTATTGAAGAATAGACATTGATATAAACACAATGTATATCACCAAATTAATTAAGATGTGACTTAATACTTAGCTTCCTTCATTTTATAGTGACATGTAATTCCTTTTCATTTTATAGCGATACTCTAGCAACATCATAGGCGACTGGTTGGTGAGAATTTTGGGTGATGGTAGAACTACCTAGAAAATTCCTAAATTATTTTTAAAATATTCTAAATATTATCTTGAGTAACTTTAATTCTTGGAGTGAGGTTAAATTATCGACAAATTGATCTTTATACATTTTTGAAGTAAATTATTTAAAAAGTAATTACAGAGAAAGGAAAAAAAAAACTTGGTTATAAATAAAAGATAATGTAACAACTGTTAGTAAATACCCAAAATGCCCTATAATTAATTTTAGAAATCAAGTCTTCCTTGAGCATCAGGTCTAGGAGATCGTACGTAAGGAGTTCTCTTGATGTTCTTAACTAGGTCTGTCATACTTTCTTGTAGTGTAGGGAAATCATCTTTAGCTGGCTGAAACATACAAATGAGAGGAATCAGCATTGGTTGAGGAAGAGGACTTGCCTTTGGAATCCATTATGGCTCATTTTTCTTAAGCCATTTTAAACCTTTGTTGTAAATTGAAAGAGGAGGAGCAGGAGCTGGAGGCTCTGGGAGCTGAGGAGGCTCTAGGGGATGGTCATCCCAATCAAGATGGGTTACTGTTGGCATTTTTGCTCTGAAAGACGGTGGTTCAGAGTAATTGACTATGTAGTCATATTTTCCACTGGTCTGTCCTAGTAAGCCAACAGAATGATCATGATCATCAAATCTTCTTTTCATGATCTTGTTAGAACCCAGATGGGGATTTTTCTTCTTCTTCTTTTGCTTTCTAGGAGAATCTTCATATTCTCCGTAATGGGAATCATATAGACAGTCTTCACATTGATAGTCTATATCTAACACCTTATGCTCTCCTTGGTACATAGAATAGCAGGGTTTGTCGGTAGCATCGAAAGCAGTGACTTGCAAACCTTCTTCAATTTCGACTAGCTGAATCATGAACTGTGTTGCAAACATTGAAGTGTTAGAACTAGCTTCAGTGTTTTTGATGAATTTTATTTTAACAGTTCCATCAACTTTCTTCATGAAACAAGACTATATATTCTGAACTGGCTGAGATGTGCTATGAATCTTTTCATAGTTGTTTACCCATGTGTCTGGTAACAACTTTACCAATTCATCTCTGGAGATTTGCCTTGGGATATGTACATAGGTGGGTACATGTTGAGCATCTACAACTATAAACAAACCATCATTTGACACAGGAGCTGAAAGATCCAAAGCATGATTCTGGACTCTATAAATCAGCTGGTAATGGAGAGTAGCAGCAGTGGCTGACATAACTTATGGTGCACTATTGATCTGAACTTGAACCTTTAGTACTGAGAGCACATGAGGATCTTTAAGGGACGAATTGAAATTTAGATAAAATGTGAACAGGACTATCCCAGCATTCAGAGAGATTTCAACAGTACCAATTACAGCATGTTGATATTGGAGATATCTAGTGTCTAGTAAAGCCAATCGAGCAAAGACTGGTAATCCCTTCCTTCCATGATAGGAAAGAGCAAGCCTGATTGTACCAAAGTGAAGGTGAGAGAAACCTTCATTTTTCCACATAGGTAGAAATTCAGGGGGAATTTCTAGGGAGACAAATTGTTCTTCTCCTGTGGCTTTAATTGTGCAGTGATCAAAAGAGGATGATTAAATGTACTCCTTGACAGATTTGTTAGGCTTTTGAACAAGAGACTTGAAGTGAGTCTTCCATGTAGTTTTTGCTCTATTATAAGCATCATAAGGACTGAGAAAAGGAATCTCAGTAATGGGAGTTTTCTTTTCATCTAGGATATGGTAAAGTTCATAGAGAAAATCTATTTTGCTGCCAAAGGTAGTTTTGAAAGAAGAAAAGGGAGAAAGAGAGATCAGAGCGGAGACAATATTGATAGAGTTTGTTTCCATAAGTAATAAACACTTCTTTGGTTTTCAATCTAAACGTAACCATATACAGTAATTCTCATTGTAATATGAATGAGGCTCTGATACCATATTTGCCCTTCTACCAGTGAAGATAGTGTCACCAGCATAGATAAGTGTTTGAATGCTTCCAACTAGAGGCACTTCTATCATCACAGAGACATCTCTTACTTGAACTACTTAGAGCGGCCACCTTGCCTATTTTCATTCCTTTTCAAATAGTCTTCCTGCTGACAAAAGCTATCTAGGGTTCATCCTTTTTCAGATGATCTTCGCATAATAGAAGTTCAGAAATCATATGAGTGCCTGAATGATTACTTAGAAAAATAAGGGATATGGAGGTTTTAGATTTTAGACCAAAGAAAAGAGAGAAGTTTAGAAACTCATATTGAAAGGAAACTTAGAAAGGATTTTATTGCTTCACACTTGCTTACTTACAATCTGAAATGAACTCTCCTTATATAGGAGAGGTTACATACTGTGCTGTCATGACAACTCACATACGCATTACCTCTAATTATTACAAATTGACAATAACGATAAGGCTCCCACTATATAAAGGAAACCGACACTTCGTACAAGATTCCCACTACATAAAGGAAATCGACAAACTGTACATAAAGGAAACTGACAAACAGTACAAACTTTAATAAAGTAAAAGATTCTTCAGTCCTTTCTGATACATTCATGACTAGGAGATAAGTTCATGTTGTCATCACTATCATCTGAGTCACCAAAAGTAGATGTTGTCTTCTGAGTCGAATTGGGCTTGACTATTCCATATAGTCCAGTATTGGGAGAAGGCACTTCTAGGAATGAAGACTTTATCAGCATATGGGATGGTCTTGCTTCATCATTGTAGGTGGCTGACCTTACAGTATCCAGTTGCCTCTGATATTCATGAGGTATCTCTTCTTAGGGAGCATCATCTTCATAGTTGGACCAGATAGAATTGGGAATGTAAGCATTTCTGGCGGCCATGTACCTTTGAAGTTCCCTAACTTCTGTAGGATGCTGATCACAGTTCTTCCATAAGGAGTATGGGAAAGTCTGATAACTCTCTATGACAGATCAATATTCAGACCATTTGAGGATGATGATGGTACTTCTCTAGCAGGGATATTAATACTTCAATTTTCATGTAATGCCTTAAAGAAAAATTGTTTCCATATTCCTAATGGTCGAAACCAGGTTAGGAACTTATTGGCATTTTCAGGCAATGTCTAGATGGCCAAGGCATTATACCAAAGTAAGGAACAAACTCAAAAGCCATATAATTTTTTACACATAAATACCATAGCATATGGAGAGATCCATCAGGGAAAAGTTCAGAGACAGGAATTTTGAATACCACTATAAAAGGAACTTAAGGGGGGCAAACCTCTAAAAGAATATAAGTTTTTCCATGAGTCCTGATAGCATAAATTTGAGCATCGATCATCTTCTGGGTCTGTTGTTCATAGGACATGGTCTAGGTAAAAGTCCATCCTAGAGGGAACTTTTGATCAATTGCAGAGGATGATGGAGGAGAAGCCATAAATATCAAAGGAATGGTTTGAATTGATGTTACTAATTGCAAAGGCTTAGATTTTCCATTAGGCCTTGATAGTAAATCAGGGATTAGGTTCTGATCTCCTTTTATATGCTGAACTGAGAAGGAGTATTTGGAGAACCATTCACTCCATCTTAATAACTGTGCATATGGGACCTATTTTCCTTTGAACTCAAGAATTTTTGAGAAAGAAGAACAATCTATAAGTACAAGGAATTCATGGCCAATCAGATGGAATTCAAATTTCTTGATACCATTCTTCACTGCTAAGATTTCTTTGAAAGTTGAATGGTAGTGGCATTCAGATTCCTTGAACCTGCCATTGGTATAAACATAGATTTGTCACATTCTCTCTTTTTCTTCTAAACAAGATAGCCCCCCAAAATTCATCACTAGCGTCAGTCTAAATTATCCTTTGTTCACTTATGGGTATATGTAAAGGTGGAAGATTGGAACAAATTTCCTTTAATTCTTTTGCATCTTTGCTTTGTTCATTTATCCACGGTGGCAGATTCTTTTTCAATAATTGTTGCAAAGGATAAGTATGCCGAGTGCACTAAGGAATAAAGTTCCTAGCATAATTGACTACACTAAGAAACTGACGAATCTGCTTTACTGACAAATCATCATCTAGGAATTGTAACAATTCTTGTCCTATGTGAGGATATGGCTGATATTTTCCATCTTTAAAGGTCATGCCAAGAAAGTCTATTTCTTGTATGCCAATAATCATCTTCTTTTCAGACAGCATAATCCCATTCTGAATAGTAAGATCCATAAACTTTTGCCAAAGCTGGCGATGTGCTGTCTCATCTTTGGAAAATAAGAGGATATCATTAATGTACACCAAAGTAGAAGATAAGATTGGTTCATAGATATGCGTCATTGCCTTTTGAAAGAGTGAAGGGGCTACTTTTAATCCGAATGGCATTACTATCCACTGGTAGTGGAGATTTCAAATGCAGAAGATTGTCTTATATCTTTCTTCCTCTTTTATGCCTAGTTACTAAAAACCAGACTTGAGATCAAACTTGGAGAAAATCTTGGCATCTTTGAGGAATACCATTAAGGAAGATATCTTTGGCAATGGGAACTTGTCATCTTTGAGAAAATAATTTAAGGGCTTATAATCAATTACAAGCCGCTTCTTCCCTTGAACTTGTTTAGATCTTTTGTTGACATAAAAGGTTTGACAAGCCCAATCTGACTTAGTTGGTTCAATCAGTCCTTGTTGCATCAATTGGGAACATTCTTGGACTACTAGACTTTGATCTTCAAGATTCATACCAGGATGAGTTGCCTTTATTGGATTGATATCTTCATTCTGCTTGAAAGGCAGGGAGATGGAAAATTCAGATCGAGTCCATAATGGGCTGGAACACTTGAGAATGAAATCTGTGCGACTTTTAGCATAACTATTTTGAATAAGTTGGGCTTCTAGATCATCAAAATGGGCCACCAAACAAACTGTGAATAAATTTGGGGCTGAGGTGTAAGGAAGGAACCATTTTCTTGATCTGAGGCCCTAACTTTCAATGGACAATTTAGGAAGCTGGCTGATAACATCGAACCCAATTAAAATATCCTTTTTGAGTAAGGCTAAGCCCAATACATGAGTCCAAACATATCAATTGGATAGGAACTGGATTTTTATAGGTTTGATAGTGATAAGATCTGTGGAGAAATGATCTCCATCAGCGGCCATGAAAAGCTGAGTATGGGCTTTCCAAAAGTGGTCTGAAAAGAGTTTTAGGTTGGCTATTGTCCTATAAGAAAGCAATGGCTTTAATGGGCTTATCATATTTACTAGCGAAAAGTTGGACAGAGCAAGAAGGAATAGGCTGTCTTTTGGATTTATAAGAAAACGATCCAATTAGGTCTGGTGGACCGAGCTCAATTTGAAGACTCTCTTCTGTATCAGAATCACTATCTTCATTTTTTCTTCCAATAAAAGAATCATAAGATATCTCATCTTCTTCAGAAAATAGGGATTCAATATATGCTTTTTCAAGATCCAGATCATAAGAACTATGAATCTATTGGATAAGCTGGACTGCTTGTTTAGGTTGATTTGGATATTGTTTTGCAAAATGTCCCTTCTTTCCACAAAGATAGCATCGATCAGTTCTCTTATGCCGTTTCTGCTTTCTTTTGAAGAATTTGAACTTCTTCTTTTTCCTGTGTGGATAAGAGGATGAAGACTGTTTGTATTTCTTATAATGGACCCTTTTTTTGCAATGCTTGCAATTACAGTCTTTTGTATCCGCACATTTTATTGAGATCTAGCCTTTTACATAAGTAATCCATTTCTTTCTTATTGCTCCAAAGAAGAGTTGCTTTTATCTGCTTTCTGGTTGAACATAATTCTTCAAGAACCATAAACATCTTCTGATAAACTTGAACCAGAGTCAAATCTCTTAGAGCGATTCCATGCTTGCGAAAATACCTAAGAGTTGCATCTCCCAATTCTTCTAGAACGGAGGAGATAAATTGCTGCTTTGGATTGACATCTCCTGCACCAAGTTGATAGTATCTATTGCAAACTCTTTGGTAATGTGTATCCAGGTCTTTTCTCTTCAAAGAACAACATTTGAGTTGGAAAAACTCCATTTGCACTATTTCTATAAGATCAGTAGAGCTGCCAACAAATTCATTCTCAACATACCACAGAGCATTGATAAGAGAAAAAATTTGGTGAAACTGCATTCTCAACCACCATTCTTTTAAGTTGCCTACAAATCGGGTGGTGAATACTTGTAAAATTTCCTGAATAGGAACTCCAGCCTATTGTTTGGTTTCTAACCATGCTAGCATTTCCAGTAAGTGATTTCTTCTTTACTGATGAGGAACGTCATCCATGGAAAACCACGGACCATTTATAAGCTTAGCTTTATTTTCCTAAGAAGTAGGAATTGTAGGACTTGTTGCTGTATGATCTCCAGCTTCATCATTGAGAATCCAGAAGAAGCTGGATTGGTCTAATCAGGTGGTCCTGCTATTTTTATAAAGGGAGCTGTAGTAACTGGCTCAGCTGTGCTGGTAGATGAAGTGATAGCTTCAGAATAGGGTTCTAAAGATAACTTTGTATCAAACTCAATGGTTGTGTTGGAAGTTGTATAAATATCTTCTGAGGTGGAACTTCTAAGGTGGTTTTAGGTATCTAATTCTTCTTCAGAAGGATCTTGAACCAGATATTGGAAAGGATCTTGAGAATCCTACAAAAAGTGACTAGCAGGCTGTGATTCAGGATCTTTTCTAGGTCTGTGAACATGTGTACCAGAGGAAGTTATAGTTTGAGTAGGCTTTGGAGGAGCAGAAGTGGTCTGCTTCTTTTTAGGAGTTTTTGGTTTACAAAGCTGGGCACGAAGCATCTTTTGAAAATTTTCATACTGGAGCAGAATAGGGTCAACAGTAGGATTAATGGGAGCGAAAGAGATAGTAGTTTCTGGTAAGGGTAAGGTATTTGTGAAGGCAAAAGGGTTAAATAGGGTTTTAACCTGCAGATCTTTTTCTACCTAAGACAACTGTTGTTTTAGCCTAGTTATCTCCTCCTGTTTTTGCTAGAATTGCATACCAGAAATCTGACTTCTGATCATGTGCATCAGTTCATTATGAAGTGCCATAATCTGCTTCTAAAGTTTAAGCATAAACTCTTGTTGGAAGTTGAAGTGGTTCATCATAGAGAACTCGATGTGATTTACTTTGGTCGAAACTCTTACAAAAGTTTATGGATCTTACTATTCAGAATGGGATTATGTTGTCTAAAAAGAAGATGATCATTAGCAGACAAGAAATAGACTTTCTTGGCATAACCTTTAAAGATGAAAAATATCAGCCATGTCCTCATATAGGACAAGAATTGTTACAATTCCCCGATGATGATCTGTTAGTAAAGCAAATTCGCCAGTTCCTTGGTGTAGTCAATTATCCTAGGAACTTTATTCCTCAGTGCACTCAGCATACTTATCCTTTGCAACAATTATTGAAAAATAATCTACCACCGTGGACAAATGAACAGAGCAAAGTTGTAAAGGAATTAAAGGAAATATGTTCCAATCTTCCACCTTTACATATATCTACAAGTGGACAAAGGATAATTCAAACTGACGCTAGTGATGAATATTGGGAGGCCATCTTGTTAAAAGAAAAAGAGGGAATACGACAAATCTATGCTTATACGAATGGCAGGTTCAAGGAATCTAAATGCCACTACCATTCAACTTTCAAAGAAATCTTAGCAGTGAAGAATGGTATCAAGAAATTTGAATTCCATCTGATTGGCCATAAATTCCTTATACTTACTTATAGATTGTTCTTCTTTCTCGAAAATTCTTGAGTTCAAAGGAAAATAGGTCCCACATGCACAGTTATTAAGATGGAGTGAATGGTTCTATATACTCCTTCTCATTTCAACATATAAAAGGAGATCAGAACCTAATCCCTAATTTACTATCATGGCCTATTGGAAAATCTAAGCCTTTGCAATTAGTAACATTAGTTCAAACCATTCCTTTGATATTTATGACTTCTCCTCCATCATCCTCTGCAAATTGATCAAAAGTTCCCTCTAGGATGGACTTTTACCAAGACCATGTCCCATGAACAACAGACCTAGAAGATGATCGATGCTCAAATTGGTGCTATCAGGACTCATGGAAAAACTTATGTTCTTCCAGAGGTTTTCCACCCTCAAGATCCTTTCATAGAGGTATTCAAAATTCCTGTCTCTAGACTTTTCCCTGATGAATCTCTCCATATACTATGGTATTTATGTGCAAAAAATTATATGGCTTTTGAGTTTGCTCCTTTACTTTGGTATAATGCCTTGGCCATCCAGACATTGCATGAAAATGCCAATAAGTTCCTAACCTGGTTTCGACCATTAGGATTATGGAAACAATTTTTCTTTAAGGCATTACATGAAAATTGGAGTATTGATGTCCCTGTTAGAGAGGTTCATACCATCATCATGCTCAAATGGTCTGAATATTGTTCTGTCATGGAGAGTTATCAGACTTTCCTATACTCCTTATGGAAGAACTGTGATCAGCATTCTACATAAGTTAGGGAACTTCAAAGGTACATGGCCGCCAGAAATGCTTACATTCCCAAGTCTATCTAGCCCAACTATGAAGATGATGCTCCCTAGGAAGAGATACCTCTTGAATATCAAAGGCAACTGGATATTGCAAGAACGGCCGCCTACAATGATGAAGTAGGACCATCCCATATGCCGATAAAGTCTTCCATCCTAGAAGTGCCTTCTCCCAATATTGGACTATATGGAATAGTCAGGCCTAATTCGACTTAGAAGACAGCATCTACTTTTGGTGACTCAGATGATAGTAATGACAACATAAACTTATCTCCTAGTCATGAATGTATCAGAAGGGACTAAACAATTTTTTACTTTATTAAAGTTTGTACCGTTTGTCAGTTTCCTTTATGTACTATTTATCGGTTTCCTTTATGTAGTGGGAATCTTATACTAAGTGTCGGTTTCCTTTATATAGTAGGAACCTTATCGTTATTATCAGTTTGTAATAATTAGAGGTAGTGCGTATATGAGCTGTCATGATAGCACAGTGTGTAACCTCTCCCATATAAGGAGAGTTAATTTCAGTTTGTAAGTAAGCAAGAGTGAAGCAATAAAATCCTTTCTGAGTTTCCTTTCAATATGAGTTTCTAAACTTCTCTCTTTTCTTTGGTCTAAAATCTAAAGCCTCCATATCCCTTATTTTTCTAAGTAATCATTCGGGCACTCATATGATTTCTGAACTTCTATTATGCGAAGATCATCTGAAAAAGGATGAAGCCTTATTTGAAATAATATATATGATCTTTTTGGAAAAGATAATAGGGATTATTATTATTATTATTATTATTATTATTATTATTATTATTATTATTATTATCATCATCATCATTTATCAGAAGATACATAGAACGTATCTTTAAAAAAAAGTACAAAAACATTATCATCAGATTTTTTAGTAAAAAGTTTACTGTTGCTCTTCCTATTTCTTGGTATGGACAGACTATAGACTCTACACTTGGATAACTAGATAGCTAAAAATCAATTTCGATTAGATTTCTTCGCTACAAGAGGTAATTCTCAATCTTTTGTTTTATACACTTAATCATGTGAAAAACAGTCTGATCTGTATTTTACAAAAGTTATGAAATACTGTTTGTTTAGTTTTCGAATCCTAAAATTATGAATGATTATAATTTTATTCCGCTGCATTTGTAAATTTTTTCTGATAGTGGTATCAAAGCCAAGTTATTTTCACATGATTGGTGTTTGATCTATTTTGGCAATAAAAAGAGATGAACAGTGCCTATAAATAATACCAAACAGTGTCATGAACAAAACAGTATTCGTGAACAGTGCAGTGCACAGTATTACGAACAATGCGTGCACAGTGCATAAATAGTGATGTGGAATTATATATTTTTATTTTATGTAAATGTGGCATAAAATTAAATTTAGTAAATTTTAATCAATTCACATTATTTAAAATAAGATTTCAAGAGAAAGTTTAAATTTAAAGGAGTTTGAATTTAAAATAATTTAAGTGAAAGAGTTTCAATTAAATTAAAAAGTTAAAATGGATCTATATAATTTGATTATTTATTTATTATAATTGGGCATGTAGGATGATCATGGATTTAGAAAAACCGATATGATTGGATTTCATTTTTGGGTTGTAATTTTATTTATTTAAATTTTGGATCTACGAGCTCTATTTTTGTAACCTCGCCTTGGTATGCTAAGGATGATTAATGTAATTTGGAGAAGAACAAGATTATAGAGGCCCATAATTTTCTCAAGGAACCAATGGGAGCTTGAAGACCAAAGATTTTAATTTTTTTTTTAGTAAATAGGATTACCCCAGACTCAACCCAATCCTTATGGCTAGGATTGAACCTATAGATAATCTATAATCATCTGAGTTTATTTACTTGCTGTAATGTATATATGTATGAGATAGATATATGTGGAAAATCGATGCATGTGAAAAGTGAGACCTAATAATTAAAGACAAAATCTTCCAATTAACATTAAATTGACATATGATATAATTTATGATATAATATCATAGCTCTCTACTATGCAAAATTATAAAAAAATTTATGATTATATTATTGGCTATGAAAATATAGGGATAATATAAATTCATAAAAGAGATTTTAAAAATTTTGTTAAACATGAGATGTTGTAAATTTATATATGTTCATTAATTCTTAAGAAAAGCTTATGAACTTAAGAGAATTAATGAAACATATATACATTTATTGAATAGGGAGTCAAACTTAACTATGTATAATGGGCCAAGAATGACATATGAACCTGAGGTCTAAAATATTAGGATCCAAGAGAATAGATTGGATGATGCATGAGATGCATAGAATAAGAGTTATTTATTAAAATTTTAATATACCAAGATTAGCATATGAACTTGAGGTATATTGCAATTTTAGGATCCAATCACTCACTAGAAATCCTACCTAATAAGGATTTCCGTTACTCATTTTGGAGGTGTGAGTCACGCCAAATTAGTGAGAGTACCACTGTGATTTAAAGACAAAAATCATATTGGAAGTTGCACATGATAGAAAACTAATTAATTATGCTATTTTTGTAGTTAATATGACAACACACAAAACAAGTAACCCAATTAGAGGCATACTAGATGTCAACAAGCTCATTGAGCAAAATTTTGTGGATTGGCTTAGAAACTTGAGAATTGCTTTTAAATTTGAGCGAATTGAATATGTCTTTGATACTCCTATTCCTAGTCTACCTGAAGGGGCTAGTGAAGAAGAGCAAATAACACTTGAAAAGTGGAAGAATGATGATGTCCGAGCTACTTGCTATATCTTAGCCTTTATGAGTTTAGAACTCTAGAGGCAACATGATAAAATGCAAGGAGCTACCAATATAATTCTGCATTTAAAGGAATTATATGGTGAGAGGAGCAGGACCACTAGATATGAGATATCTAAGAAATTGTTTAGGTCTAGAATGCTTGAAGGCAATAATGTTGGAGCTCATGTTCTCAAAATGATTGAATACATTAAGGAACTTCAGAATTTAGACTTCAACATGGATGCTAATTTGCAGACGGATTTGATCTTCCAGTCACTTCCAGAATCCTTCTCATAGTTCATTGTGAATTTTCACATGAACAAGATAGAGTGTTCTCTGCCTGAGCTTCTTAATATGCTGACTACAGCAAATAAAGCAATGAAGGGTAAAGGAAAGGAGACTGTTCTTGTCTATGGTTCAACTTCTCATTCCTTCAAAAAGGGAAAGGGAAAGAAGAATAAGAGCACTCCTTCTCTAAAACCTTCAAAGGGAGTATGAAAAGACAAGGGTAAGGCCAAAGTAGCTGCTAAAGGAAAATGTTTCTTTTGCAATAAGGATGGTCATTGGAAGAGGAATTGTGTAGAGTATCTCCAATCCTTAAAGGTCAAGGGTAAGGAAAAGGATGTGACTTCAGAAGCTATACATATTTCTTGCTGTACAAATTCTTCTAGTTGCTCATTATACTCTTGGATATTATATTCAGGTGCTTCATATCATATATGTGCATTTGTGCAGGATTTGGGAAGTAGCGGAATCCTTAAGAAGGATGAAATGATCTTGAAGGTTGGGAATGGGGCAACAGTTGTTGCCAAGGCCATTGGTTCTACAACATTTAGCTTGCCATCCTTTCATTCTTTAGTTTTAAATAATTGTCTTGTAATTCCCAATGCTTATCGAAATGTTATTTCCATTTCTAGTTTGACTAGAGACGATTATGTTTTTACATTTAGGATAATGTTTGCAATATTCATTTCAGAAATGAATTTATTGGTATTGGTTTATTACAAGATGGCTTATTTTATTTGTAAATGAATGATAAGATGCATGTTGAACAAAATTTAGTTGTGAATACTATCTATAAATCTGAATCTAATCTAAAGTATTTATGGCATTAAAGATTAGAACATATTACACAAGATAGGTTGAACACGTTAACAACTTTGGGCATGTTGAACCAATTGGATTCAAGCCCAATTCCAACTTATGAATCTTGTCTTGAGGGCGAAATGACCAGAATTCCTTTTGTAGGACAAATGGAAAGGGGCAAACATGTTTTAGATCTCATACATAGTGATGTATGTGGGCCTTTTAGTACAATGGCTAGAGGAGGATTTTTCTACTTCATAACCTTTACTTATGATTACTTACGGTATGGTTATGTGTATTTAATGAAGGACAAGCATGAATCTTTTGAAAAGTTCAAAGAATTCAAGGCAGAAGTAGAAAAGCAAACAAGAAAAAGTATTAAGACTCTTAGATCAGATCAAGGAGGAGAATACCTAAGTATTGAGTTTAGTGAATTCCTTAAAGAATAAGAAATAATTTCATGACTAACACCTCTAGGCACACCACAATTAAATGGTGTTTCTGAAAGAAGAAACTGCACTTTATTAGATATGGTACAGTCTAGGATGAGCTACATCAATCTCCCTGTTTCTTTTTAGAGTTATGCTTTGGAAACAGTTTATTACATTCTTAACAGAGTTCCTTCTAAAGCTGTTCCTACTACTCCATATGAGATGTGGATTGGTAAGGCTCCAAATCTTAAGCATGTTAAGATTTGGGGTTATTGGGCTTATATTAAGAAGTTTAAAAATAGACAAATTAGAAGAAAAATCTGTTAAAAAAAGGTTTGTTAGATATCCAAAGGACACTCTTGGATACCACTTTTATCTTTCTTATGAACAAAGAGTTGTAATTGGTAGAGATGCTATCTTTCTTGAAAAAGAGTTTATTCAAGATGGAGGCATAAGTAGAAAAATAGAACTTGATGAAATATCAAGTGACCAACAAACTGAACAATTTGAGACACACTTGCCCAATGATGATCCAATGTCTATTGATCCTATCATCACACTGAAGGGTTTTGATCATGTATCACATACATATAACGCAGCGGAAAATAAAAATTTTCAAAACCCGAATCAAAGGATTTTCATGTGCCAATTAAAACTAATTTAATCAAAGAAAATTCAGAATTTATACCTTTATAA
>CATIWF010109511.1:0-32390 GCA_949630135.1 Balakata baccata
AGGGAAATGACAAATATTTTTTGGAATCAAAAACCATTTATGCATTCACATTTTAAGTGAGATTCGATGTTTAAGAACAGTCACAAACCAGAGACTCTTCAAGACTTACTCCTAATGAATAAATCTTGAATGAGTATCTAAACTATTTAAATTTAAATTAATCAATACAAGTGAAATAAAAACAGAATTTAACATCAATACATAATTAAATTAATTAGTATAATTAATTAATTAATTATATTAAAGTTTATTACATCTTTATTTAAGTAAATTTTTTAATTATGTAATTATTACTCATAGATGATTTCAATTTATTATTAAATTAATTTTAATATAGATTAATTCTATATTAGTTTATTAATTAAATTTTATTATAGTTAATATTTTAATTATATAATTGATTATTTAATTAATTTCATTATATTAAAGTTTAATTTAAGTAAATTTAATATTAGTTTCATGTTTACTGAAATCAACACTTAATCAATTAATGTTTATTAATTTCATTATAATTGTATAATATTTAATTTAATATTATACAATTGATTTAATACTAATTATATCAATTAATGTTTATTGATTTCATTATAATTATATACTTCAATATTATTAGTTTAATGTTTAAGATTTCATTTCTTTTAAATTAAATTTTGTAATTAATTGATTATATAATTAATTTTGTGAAATTAGGGTTTAATATAATTGAACTTTATAATAGTTTAATGTTTGTTACTTTCATTATAATTATATAAAATAATATTATGTTGTTATTTTATTATACTATTTCATTATTATTTTTAAAATTTTATTTCTTTTAAGTTAAATTTTATAATTTAATAATTAATTATATAATTAATTTCATTAAATTAATGTTTAATTTAATTGAACTTTATAATAGTTTAATATTTGTTAAGATTTTATTTCATTTCCTAAGCATCAATAAAGCAACATAAACACAATACTCATAACAAAACATACTTATATTTAAATATAAACACAATACCCATCTCAAAATATAAAAATCTATATTTTCCATAATATGTCTATGACAACATAATATGCATCTATAAATATTAACAAAATATTTAATATTATTAATTTCATTAAATTAATGTTTAATTTAATTGAACTTTATAATAGTTTAATATTTGTTAAGATTTTATTTCATTTCCTAAGCATCAATAAAGTAACATAAACACAATACTCATAACGAAATATACTTATATTTAAATATAAACACAATACTCATCTCAAAATATAAAAATCTATATTTTCCATAATATGTCTATGACAACATAATATGCATCTATAAATATTAACAAAATATTCATTTCTAAAATAACATACACGTATAACTAAATAAACACAATACTCATATCTAACATTCAATTAAATTGACAAGAGAGAAAAAAATATATATCTTAAACTGATAAGAACCAAAATAGAGAAATGAAGAACCAAAAAATGTATTGTATTGAACAAAAAGAAATGATAAATGTGTAGTCAATGGAAATGAAGAATCGAAATCGAAAAGCGAAAGAAAATGTCATAGAGAAAAAAAAAGATCGAAACTTACCTTAGAGCTTAAGAGATCAAAAATGGAGAAGAAACACAAGAGAAATTGGCACTGAAAATGGAGAAAACATAGAGGAGATCATCGGTGTGCGCCGGTGAAATGAGGAAGAAACTGTTGGAGAGGGTTTTATAAGGGCCAGAGGCATCTGTTTTCACCCAAAACAGACTCATCCAGATTGAAGAATGACGTCGTCTTGCCTCATGGACCGGACGTGTTTGTTTTTGTTAAAATAGACGCGTCTGTTTCGATAAAAATAGACACTTCGGGCCTGTTGGGCCGGTTGTGTCTGCTCTCAACATGACAGACGCATCCGGCCTGTTGTGTCGGTTGCATCTGCTCTCAAAATGATAGACGCATCCGGCCCGACCCTATTCATTTTCCCCTATGCGACGTCGTTTTTCTGATTTGATAAATTTGTTTTCTAGTGAACAGTCGCATATGATGTAACTTTACTTTAATTTAATTTTATATTTAATTATAAAATATATATTAGTGCATTATAATATATTTTTATCTTTTTATTTTTAAACATTTAGAATATTCAATGCAATATTTAAAATATAAATTATTAAATTAATACTAGTTAAATTTGTAAATTTATACATTAAGGTCAGATGTGTCTGTTTTTCTCTATGACAGACTTATCAAACTTATCTGATGTGTCTGTCTTCTATAGAACAATAACATCTAATTCGATTTTATTTATAAAAATATCACCGCATGACTTTATATATCTATTTTGTTTAGAATAGATATATCTGCCATTCGTCTAAGGCATATTTTGTACTAGTGTAGGTGGAGAGTTTTAGCCTGAAGAGCCACAAAAGATAAAGAGCCCAAAGACTAGAGTCTACACTGTGCTACAGGGTATAAGTTACATAATGATCTTTTGTAAAGTCTTTTCATATTTTGTACATGTCAAATTTTATTTGAACATTGAACTTTTTTATTTTATGACTCTTTTAAGGGCTAAGTACTCTTGTAACCTCGTTTTGTAAATTCTCTCTTATCGTGAATGTGTACATATTTTGGATGAAATCTTAAATATGTTTAATGATTTGTTTTAAGTTAGACATCATGGCTATGATGCACATATTGATTTTCTAAAAAGTTTTAAAATATCTACATTTCATATAGACATCTAATACCATACCTTCATATAAATTGGGAATAAATCTTAGCTATATGTCGGGTGTTACATAGGACATAAACATAATTTAGTTAATGTAAAAGTATTGCAAGGACAATAAAGTAAAATGTGTTGTCTAAGGGGCAATAACTTTCTATTCTTTTTTCTATAAATTATGAATTATACATACAAATTAACACACAGACACACATATATATATATATAATTAGAAATTAAAAAATAAAAAATATTTCAAGTTCGAATCATATTTAATAATATAAAATCAATGATGCAATTCAAACACAAAAATTTTAAATTTTCAATCAATTTGTGTATATCAAAAAACAATTGTATTAAAATATTGCTTACTATGTAGATTTCATTGCTGTTTAAATATCATCCACTACTAAGATTGAAAAGATTGAAACAAAATGTATATAGATGAAAATATACAATAAAATTGTCATACTAAATTTATTCTATAATTTCATTCTCATTTCTTAATAAATAAAAATGAAGTACTATCAACACACACTTCCCACCATACAATTCTAATGCAAAAAAGATGTCATTTTTTTTATTATTATAAAGCACTAACTTTTATTTTAAAAATAATAAAATTTTATATGTGCAAAATACACATATTTTTTGCATTGAAAGTATATAGTGGAAAGTATATAAGGAAGTGTTGGTAACACTCATCTTAAAAATTGAACCAAACAACATACTAAAATCTATCATTCTCATTCTCACTTTCGAATCAAAAGGTTCATTATTAGTTTGGATTTTCTTGCACTCTCTTTTATATTTGAGAGTTTTTGTTCACAACTCTATTTTATTCCTCTTTTATAGCACCACAAAAAAAAACATAAACAATTAAGATGAATCAGAAACAAGTTTTGTCAAATAAAAAGAGTAAATAGGTCTTAATCAAGGGAATGGAATTAATGACATTTGGCAAATAATATACATAAATAGATTCAATTTTTGGGTAAAAAAAATTTAAGATTGTCAAGCAATTTGATGGCAAGAAAAAAAGAGCAAGACAAGAGAGAAACTAATAGAGGGAATTAAAAAATAAGGAAGGTAATTTATAGAATTTGATGTTAATTTGAAAAACTATTTATTTAGTTAATTTCATATTCATTGATATCATGTTAGTCACATGCACATCACACCTATGACTTCATATATTTCCATGGCAAAAAAAAAAAAGGAGTGTAAATATATCACATGTACATACTTCAAAGATGCATTTATAAACTTTGTAAAAGCATGTATTAAGCCTAAAAAATACTAAGGATGATTTGCTTAGCTATGACTCAAAAAATTTAGGAATTTAACATGTAAGCTAAGCATATCTACAGCCTTGATTGGGAACTTGATGAAGGCTGCCAAAACCAAAAGAGAAAACACATATACATGCATGTTCATCATCAGTGAAAACAATAAAAATGTCAATTCATCTAGTACCTATTACCTCACTTTGAGAGAAATCTTATCTCAACACCCTTATTATTGTACGAATTAAAGTTTTTCATGCATTTCCTAAGTTATAGTTAAATCATACCAATTACAAAATGCTCATAGAAATGGCAACTATTATGTAGTTGCCCTCATTACTTCTTTAGTGATAATGCAGAAACGAACACCACTAAGGTGTTGAAGGATAAGAGGCATAAGTAATCAACTGAAACCATGTGAACAACACTATAGAACTGTAGAGGAAAATGAATCTTAAAGTAATCTATATATCTATGTTGCCAATGCAACACTCGTATGTAGCAAACCAATAGCATTGTCTAGATAGCAAATTATCTTACGTCATATACATATGTGGTTTATTAAAAAACCAATGAATGTTGCTTGACTCATATCCATAACTAGATAAACAGTTGTACTAAACCTTAGCCTTGATATATCTATTTCTCTTTGGTTGCACAAATGTTTTAGCAACCAGAAGGAAAAAAGTAATGGTTGCATCACAATGTACCTGATTGCAATTTCAAAGAAGGAAAAATAATTAAATCACATAATTGTTGCTTTGCCAAATACAAAGTTAAATATAAGGATTCTTAAGATTAAAAACTCTAAAAACATAAACTCCATTCTTTGAAAAAAAAATAATAAGGCATTGTGATTATCATGGCTAATAATCCCATTTATGATATGATTGTGACTAATAACAGAGACTAAAGACACATTAAAAAAAAAAAAGAAGCAAAAATAGCCTTACCTTGATCATTTGGGTAGATCCACGAATTTTTTTTATGATACAGCTTTATCAAGACGAGCTCTAAAATCACTCCTATCAAATTCTTGTGTTGTGTTGATGAACACTACATAATATAAAAATCTAAAATAATGAAAAGGAATAAACAATGATAATAGCAAATTGACATGAAAAGTAATTGCAAATGATTGCAAGATGCTCAAGTGTTAAAATCTAAAACAATGAAAGGATTAAAGAATGATAGAAAAGAGTAAAAATGAAATGGAAAAAAATTTATTGGTCATGGAAATAAAAATATAAATGTGGTAAGTAAGAAAAAAAAAAGGTAATGTTGGTTTATGACTCACCTTATATGCCTAATAAAGATAGGAACTCTCATCATTTATTTCTTTCCCTAGGGAAGCAATCAGTTTAGATGGTGTCCATAAAACACACTGCAAAAAAAGTGAGGATGAATAACTAACCTCATAAGTGAATAAATAAATAAATGGAAGACTTGAGATCAAATCCTTAACAAAATGCTCACCTAAAGGGATTGGGTATAAATATAAATGATGGTATGAAGACAAGAAAATATTCACAGAGAAGAAAATATTTCTCTTAGGTGAATGCACATAATACCTACATAATCCTTGAAAAACAAAAGTTGTAAGAAGACCTAGAGTCATAATTTGTGAGCAATATATGTTCAATTTGTTCTATTAATATCTAGTCAAAAATTGGAATGATGCAGTCCTCAAATTTGCAATAATTGTCATTAAGAACCAATAGGTTACCAATGCAGTTCAATCCTTTGGAGCACAGTTTAGCTCGTAGCAAAGAAAAGTGACATTTGTACGTGGGAGCTGATGCAGTTCAATCCTTTGGAGCATAGTTTAGCTCCTAGCAAAGAAAAGCCACCTTTGTGTGGGTGCAAGACATTTTATAGGCTATTCTTCTATGCCACTAACATTAGCAACCACTATATCAACTTGCAATCATATTAGAAACAACATTTTTTTATATAAACTTTTGGCCCAAGGAAAGGATTTTGAATTTCCTAAAATTCTTATTCATGTCAAAATCAAAGTTCAATATAAAATATTTTGTCACATATAATTATAAATAATGCCCAAGTGATCAAAATAATACTACTACAGAAGAGCAACTTACATTAATTTTAATGCCAATATAGAGAAGCAACCTGAAAAATAAAGCAGCTTTTTTAGAGTTGCTAGAAGACCAATACCTAGATAAACAAAACAATAATTTTTTTTTTTAAAAAAAGGAAGAGCAAAAACACAAAGGCCCATAGATTAGCTTTACCCTCTTTTTAAACTTGCTAATTGAATAAACTAATGGACAGTTAAACCCTTTCAAGAACTTTTCAAACTTTCATATGCATTTCCCTTTTTCTAATTAAATATAGCATATTCAGAAGAATTCATCAAATCAATAATAGCCAAAAAATTTTCATTAAGCCTTCCATATTGCTATGCATTCTCTTTTTCATCTTCTCAAGCACTTGAGAAGAATTCAATAAATTGAAAACACCATTGATTGTGATGGCTACTTGAAAAAATTTGCACTTTGACATTCCACAAAGACTATAAATGTATATGAAAGATCAAAGTCTTAAGTACTTGCACCAATAAAATCACACACACACACACACACACACACACACATATATATATATATATATTGCTATTACAATCTTAGACTTCAAAATATATTGGATCCAATATTAAAAATAAAAAAATATGATCTTCAAACATAAGTTGCTCACCATATGATGATGAATAAGATAACGAATTGTATCTCTAACACTAGAAGAAATAATATTCAAGGTAAAACCCAAGAAAACTTTGCATCTCACATATTCTTAGTAAGTTAGGTCCCTCTCCTCCTCATTGCAATCCTCTATTATATTCTTGTCAGTAAGCCTCCCATCTAGCTTTATTGCATATTGAGTATTTTCCAAAAAGAAAAAAACAAAAGTTATCTAACAAAGTAGAACGCAGACATAAAACATATTCAAAAGCATAAGAATAAATAACCAACAATTGAAACTAACCATTTGGTTAACAACTTCAATGGCATCCACAATGTTGGATGCTTGAAACCCAATGGAGACCATCGATTTGAGAAGTTTAGAATAGTCAACCCCTTGATTAAAATCATAACCCTCAATTCTGATGCATTTCCTTTCAAGACACTCCGATTCTTTAAAAATTGTGCCATGCACAGATGATGGCAACTACTTCTCCATGAATTTAGGAGAAAATAACCTAACAACAAAAGTACCACATTCCAGCAAGTTAAAAGCTTTCAACTGGAAGAAAACCCATAGGAAACTATCACCGGTTGCACAACTAGTAACCATTTTATGTTTGATTTTCTTACAACAGAAAATGAACTCCTAAGATGGGGCTAATTCCCACATTTGCCCTTATGGTATAGCTCAGGCCAATTGAGCCCTCAAATCGGATTTTCGCTCTCTATTAGCCTTTTAAAAAAGGGTCGACTAGGACTCACCTCATATGCCATAAGGCATTTATGGATCGCCACTTTCTCTTTATCTCTTTCCTCCTCCTCTCTCTCTCTCTCTCTCTCTCTCTCTTGTTTATCTCCCTTTTCTCTATCTCCTTTCTTTTTAAATCCTAATAATCCTAAAATATATACAATAAAATCCCATGGTAATAACCTAAAGTAAAAAGAAACCAAAGACTATACTTGTTGAGATCAAAATCAACAACTACATTGAATCTAGAGAAAAAAATGAAAAAGATTCAAATAAGAGAAAAATTTAACCAAAAAAATCAATATAAACACACAAGATAATATAATAGTTGAAAATAAAAAAAAAATACAAGGAATAAAAATCACCATATCTTTTTGTTTTCAAATATACTCATGAAATTATTCAAAATAAGCCATGATCAAGTTTGTAGAAAAAGCTGTGAAGAAGATATGATGTAAAGCAAGAGGCAACAAAAAAGGAACAAATTACTGTAATTGTTTTGAGCGAAAAGTGAAATTACTGTGAAGGAAACAGAGTCTAGCAATCGCATATGACTGGTTGCTGGTGGCATCTAGTGAAGGTGGAGTGTTGCGCAAGTTGTTATAGAAACTACAGAAATTTCAAGAAGGGTGAAGCTTGGCGGCTACAAGTTACTAGTCATCGGTGTAGAGGAGCGAGTATTGGGGCTAGATATTTGCTCGCAACCTTATAAATTCGAATGTTTCTTCTACTTTTGAGTAAAAAAAAATATTTATATTTTCTTTTACTTATTTAGATTTGTGATGATAAAAAATTGATGAAAATTCATAGTGACTTCTAATGTGTAGAACTAAAGAAGGAAAATTGTTTTCAGCTTTAATTATTCATAAAATAGAGAAAGTGTTAATATTTTCTTTTAAATGATTCATAAGGCTTTAATTTCCTAACAAATTTTGTGGTTGATAGAATCAAATTCTGAACCCTAAAAGAAAATTTTTTCCCCATTTCCACCAATAAACTCTTTATTTCTATAATAAAAAATACAATATATTGCAAAGAGAATTATCTCAATATTGTCAACACTATATAGTTCCCATGCTTTGCCTAATTTCTCGACAAAAAGAGAACTTTTATTCTCCAGTATTAGCCACGACCAATTTTGCAAGACAAAAATGCAGATGTTAAAAAAGAGCTGACGATCAAATATGTGAAGTTAACAAAATTACCTTGCATGTGTTCAACTAATGAACTGGAGAGGACTGAAGGCAACCGGTGATGTTATAAAGTGAAGTAGTAGAAGAGCACTAGCTGCTTACCAGGATGAAGTTGTCGAGCGGAAGCATCGCCATATATTGGAGACAGCTCGCTCTCTCTTGCTCTCAACTTCTATCCCTAGTCAATTTTTGGCTGAAGCTGTTATGACTGCAGTATATTTTTTTGATAAAGAACTCGTGATAATGAATTCAAGAGACATGAATAAAAAAAAATAAGTAGAAAAAACACTCAAGTGGAAGACACGTATTTTTAAAGCAAAAATAATGTGTTTTCACTTTACATTTTTGTTAGGCAAAACACAACAATAAAATGAGAATTCGTTAATTCAATATTCAAAAACAATAGAAATGGAAAACAATCTGAGGTCTGTGTTCCACATAGTTTCCTTAAGATAAATTCACCTCTTATACTGGTGTTTATTATAACAAGCGTTTATCTCCCAAGATACAATAGATCTCAAGTAGTTGTTGAACACACAGCATTTACTTACAGTGAACTTTTAACTTATTACACTCTCTATCACTTGAAAGAAGAAGGAAAAGAAAGAAAGAACACTTCAAGAACAATCAAAGCAAACTATTCAAAAAAACTTATCAAAATTCAAGCTAAAACCATTTATTTATATTAGATAAAGGAGACATGAAATTAATTGTAATTAATTTCCTTTAAAAGCTGCCAATAATACCTTTGTAACTCTCAAATAATAGTGAAATTATTATCTGAAATATCAGAAATTGAAATTCTAAAAGACATGAAGCTTAAAAGACTATTTTGGAACAGAATTCACACGGACGTGTAGATTTGCCTTGCACACATTGCAGGCACAACGACACGACCGTGTGGATCCACATGGAAGCGTTGCTAAATTTTCCAGAGATAAAAAATAATTTGTAAAAATTGGGCTTGTTTAGGACCATGAGATTTTGAGGCGACAGTCGTGTACGAAGGTTGCGCACCCACGCATTGGTCTATCCCGGACCATAGATTTGCACCCCTCCCGAATTTGAGCACGCGAAAGAGAGCCTTCCATTTTATTTTTCTTACTCATATAAGAATGAATCTTTATATATAAACACAAGTTCAACTTCAAATTTTGGTGATGTGAGACAAACTCACACTTCACTTTCACCTTTAAATCTCCTTACTTAAGAGTTTACTTTGAGTTTTAATTTCTATTCACACATTTTCCATTTTGAGCATATGAATACATTAATTCATAGTTTTCATGTCAAGAAACATATATCTGGATCTTTTTTCCAAAACTGAGTTATATAATCTATCCGAATTATTCTATCAAAATAACTCATAACCACAATTTTTTTCAACAATTTTAACAAAATTTTTTTTTTGAAAATAACGAAAAAAAATTCACGTGAAAATAGTAAAAAATAATTTTCAAATGAAATTTTAATAAAAATATCTAAAATAAACACAATGTTTAATTTTCGTTCTTATTTTCAAATTTTTTTTTAGAAAATTGGTATAATTTTCTGTAGTAAACGGGGGGTTAAAAATCCTGCAATGTAATTTGTTGTCCTGAAAACGTGGTAAAACGAAAAAAAAGAAAAAAGAAAAAGGGCGGCAGTGTTCTAACACTGACGTCAAAGTGGACTCAGTTCTTTGACAATCACAATCATCAGTCTGTAAGCATTACTGTTTCTCTCTCTCTCAGCTTTCAATTCTCCCAACTTGAAAACTGTGGCTAAATATCTTTAAAATCACTGAGAGAAACGAAGGGATACTAGGAAGGAGTTCATGGCAGAGTCTAGGCGCTACCCTCTTGGTAACCAGCTTGGTAATTCATCGTACTCTGGTGGAGAATTTTGCTTTTTATTTTTCTTTTCGCGTCAGATTTTCAATTTAATTTTGCTTGATATTTGTTTTTATTTTCTGCTCTCTCTAAGTTTTTTTAATGATAGAAAGCTACTGGCAACTTTCTTTGTTGTTGTTGAATGTTTTGGTGGATTTTTCCTATGTGGGTTTCTTGAACAAAATTCCAAGTATTGAGAAATTTAGGCTATAAAGTTCCCCAATTTGGAACTGGGTTTATATTATTTTTGCTAAATTGATTACCGGTGGATCAGAGTTTGCTCTTTAATCTCCCTTTCTGTTTTTATGCGCCTTATCACATCAGTCCTAAGTGCTCTCGTATGGTCCATTATTTAGTTTTTGTTAAATGAGTGGATATTCTTATATACATTTGGTCCTTATTTCATTTTGCTAAATTGATTACCGGTGATTTTTGCTCTTTTATCTCCATTTCTAAGGCAGAAAGCCAATTATCAAATATCAATCCCCTAAAATTATTAGCTGGTCCCTGATTTAGTTCTTGTTAAGTTAGATGGGTAAAATAAATTTTTTGTACCAAAACTTAGGCACTTGTATCAAAATGGTACCAAATCTTTGTTTTTTATCTATTTAGTGTCATGTCTTTGCAATTTTGTTTCAAAACAATATTTACAATAGAATTCATTTGACGTGGATACCGGAGATACAAGTATCACGCCACTTCACATGCTTTTTCAGATAAAAATGCAACATATTACCAATTTATGTCTAAACACCAAAATATGTGACTTTTTTTAACTGAAGTGACATATAATGTGATATGATACGTGTATTTTCAGTGTGCACATTAGACATTCTATCGTAAATATTGTTTTGAAACAAAATTGCAAAGATGTACTAAATTGATACAAAACAAAGATTTGGTACCATTTTGATAAGTGTCAAAGTTTTGGCACAAAAAATTCATTTTATCCTAAATTAGAAGGATAGACATTAGTGATAATTCTTCTGCTCTTGTATATAAGGGGATCAATTTTTGTGTGATATTTCACATCAGTCCCTAAGTTCTCTTATATGTTCCTAATTTAGTTCTTGTTATATGAGTTGGAAGTGATATTTTTATCATTTATATGCTATAAAATCTCCTTGTATTAACCTCTATTATATTTGTTAATAGGAAGTTACTGAGACACATTAATGTTATTAATATTTTTCACATGGTGGAATGCAGATATTCAGCAAATACTTGCAGAGGCACAACTTAGATGGCTACGCCCTGTGGAAATATGTGAAATTCTTCGCAATTATAAGAAATTTCATGTTGCCCCAGAACCTCCACACAGGCCACAAAGTAAGGCTTTTGCTGCATTGGTTTTACTAATGGAGTTGCTCACTTGACTCTAAACACCTCTTTCTTTTTGATTCATTGGCATGGTCTTCCTAGTGGATAAGACTTTTAGGATTTTTACATTTTGGTTTAACTTGTTTAATCTTTTTATTGGTGTTCCCCTCTTGAATATCTATGATCATGTTTGTTTTGCAAATGGTCTATATATGATTGCTCCTCAAAATACCACTTCTTTATAAGCAAATGACTTATATGTAATTGCTCCTTTAAATACCACATGCTTACTATAATAAAAATGGGTTATGAAGTCACCTTCTTATTTTTACTGTTGGTTTTCCCCAAAAGTCAAATGAAATAGGTAACATTCTGATGATTTACAAAGGGTGTCTATTTTTTATGTTAATGTTTGTTGTTCAAACAATCACCAAGAAGGAGGGATGAATTGGTGGGAAATTAAAAATTTTGCACACAACAAAGTAAATGAGAGTAAGGAAATGAAGGAGACACGAAATTTTATAGAGGTTCGAGTATTAACTAACTCTAATCCTCTTTCCAATCACAATTGGGTATTCACTAATCTAAGTATTCACTAATCTAACTTCTTAGATTACAAGTGAGAGTTTTACTAGTTAACTCGCAACTAGATGTTTTCCCAAGGGTAATGCTCAACCCAAAATTCCCTTATGTTTTAATGGCTCACACAATAATCAATTCATTGTATTTTGGCTCACATACATCCCAAATACAACCGTTAGAAATGAGTGTCATAACTTTTTATAACGTTTTCTTACAAGATCATTAAATGCTGCATGTAGAGACAGTTTTCCGGTCGTGAAAGTGGGTTTCTCGGTCGGGAAATAACCTAGCGCAACACGTGGCATCTTCTGATTGGCTAAAAGCTCTAACGGTTAAATCCTATACAAATTTCCCAATTAGGACCTCACTTTCCCTGTCGTGACTTGTCTGATGATGCTTTGACTAGAAGACTTAGGAGGCTGACTTCGAGTGCTTCCTGGTTGGGACACCTGTTTCCGGTCGTGACTCTGGTCAGTCAAATTTGGCCGTTTTGACTTCCTTGAACGGTCATGTCTTTTATGAATTTCCTGGTTGTGCTTCTCATTTCCCAGGCAGGATACATAGTTTCTCAGTTGGGAGATGCCTTATCCCGTTCTGTATTAGCTACTGGATCTTAGAAAGACCAAATGGCTTCTATTCCAGGTTTGGAATTTGGTCACGAATGGGAAATGCTGGTCTCATGCAGGACTTTCACGTCCTCAAAAATATCTTGATTGTTCTCAAGGCAAATCAAAACCAAATGACTTGAAACTGTGAGCACTATTAAAACAAAACTAAATAAGGATATTAGTAACATTTAATTTGATTGTCAAGATCAAAATAGATATCAATCACCCTAAGATCAACAATGTTATTGGTAAAAGGACATCTTAATTATGTTAATTAAAGATAATTAAAAATTATTTTTGCCCTTAAGGGGTCAAATGGGATGATATGGGTCCTTTAATTAGAGGTTTTGAGTTTGTTCTTCGGTATGAAGCACCTTTAAAACTTGGGGGAGAACACTTTGTTTCTTAGTAGGTGTCTATCCAGCATGAATCCATATCAATCTTCAGTTTAGTGATCAAAAGGTATTGGATACTTTAGACTATATCTCCAAAGCAGCCAAAAGGCATTTTCAAACTGCTTTTTGCAATAATAAGAGGATGTTTTCCGATAAATCTTTCTGTTGCAACACCAAATGGGCTGAATTTGTTTTGTAATCATCTACTCCCTTTTTAATTGAATGAACTCCTTTATTGGCTCATTTTTTAGGTGGTTCGCTTTTTCTTTTTGACCGCAAGGTCCTGAGATACTTCAGGAAAGATGGACACAACTGGAGGAAAAAGAAGGATGGGAAGACAGTGAAAGAAGCTCATGAGAGGCTTAAAGTAGGCATTTTATTAAGAAAATAATCACTCTATACTTGAGAGAAAAATTTGCAAAGTGTAGCTCTGAGAACTTTACCTTTTATTTGTTATATTTGAATCTGGTTCAGGAGCTTTGTTTTTTTGAAATTATATTGTGCTGCAAAATCATATATAACTGAAAAGATTGCATAATTTCAGTCCGGAAGCATTGATGTGCTGCATTGCTACTATGCCCATGGAGAAGAAAATGAAAATTTCCAAAGGCGCAGCTACTGGATGCTTGAAGAGTGAGTTCTTCAATCCTTACATGCCTGGTCCTTACCAGTGGATATATATTATATTTGCATTGTCTATTGTACTTTCACATCCATGAATGTCTGCTTTTTGAAATTTATAGATCATAATATGTATTGTTATTATTTCTTCTGGAAGGATAATATTTCAGGTTAATTAGAATTTGAAGATCTAGTTGGTTTGAAGTGTGCATGCAATGCATGGGAAGCTAAAATTTCCAAAATTATTCATGATTCTTACATTTATTGTTTTAAAAATTCAAGGCACAACAAAAAGGAAACTTGACCTTTAAGCATGACTATTGAAACATTATCTTGTTGCGATATGTGGGTGTTCGTATCTTTTTGCAAATTGCTTGATACTGTAACAATGATATGACATTGTTTATAACTCAATTTTCATGAAGCAACGATTTGATTGTGAAACAAGGAAGAACTAAAGTTCTATATTTATTTTTTTATGTAATTTCCTGTGCTAACTAAAAGAAGTGCTCAACACATCTCCATAGTTTGTACCTATTTTCCCACTCATTTTGAGGAGAGGGAACAACATAAATGTCATGAACTTTTAGAAAAAAAATTTAAAGCACTGGCATATTACTCGTAGAGTTGCCTGGTTAGTCATTTGTACCTGAATTTTCTGACTGTTTTTCTTTTTATGCTTAATCCAACTCTGATACACTCTATGAAGCATGTACTTGCACAATTGTTGTTTTGTTTCCTACAATACTGAGTTTCAGCAATGACTATGGGATGCAATTGAATATGTGTTAGATAATTGTTTGTTTTCGTTCTTTTTGATTTTACTAAACAAGCTTGTTATCTTCTATTTCTTATGTCGTTGCCTATAATGCAGGGAACTTTCTCACATAGTACTTGTCCACTACCTGGAAGTAAAGGTTACATTTTTTCTTCCATTATATCTAATAATAATACTGATCCATAAAGTCAAATATAGTTTAAAACATATAATTTATAAAAAATGCTATATAATTTTAAAGAATTAAAATAATTAATATAAATCATTTTCTATTTCGAATTTCTGATCATGAAAAAGAAGAAAATAGTTATCCTTGAAAGTAGATAAGTAAACATTTTGAAAAAAAAAAGTATTAACGAAATAAAAAAGAAGTTCCCATACTCAAGGATTCATTCTTAAGATTCAAGAATCATCAAGTCTCCTCTTATTTTTTATGTTTTTTCTTTCCGATTTCTAGTATATATTTTTTTAAGGTGAATCATGCGACTCGATTGATTCAATCGATTCCTATGGATTCATCCATGATTCTGTATGAATTTCAATTCTTACTAAGATTTGACTTGTTTTCTATGTGAATCAATATGATCGGATAATCTAATCGTGAATCGTCACGATTTACTATAAATTTGGATTCTTACTAAGATTTGACTCGTTTTTCATGTTAATCAATATGAATCGGATGATTCAAATTGTAAATCGTCCAATTGTAACAATAGTAGTGAGAAGCCAAAGCCTCAAAATAGTCCTTGTGAACCTTTTTGGTTTCTTATCACTGGCGTTCTTTATGACATGGTGCTTAATGTGCTTATTTTGTGCCCAAGATTATCTCCTATTTCAGAAGACAGGAGAGTTTTCCTATATTGCATTTTTAATTTCTTTAAGGCTAATGATACTGTTGAGATATTTGAAATTATAATTCTAGGCTAGATATATGCCTATAATTCTAGGCTAGATATCTGTAAATGTTTCCTTTCTTTTTTGTATTTGATTTTACTTCCTATTTTGCATCTTAAACTTTGTATACATACCCATTAAGCTGAAAAATTCAGACTTCACTCTACTCTTCTCTTTGTTTTCTCTATTCTTTCTCATGGTATCAGAGCCTTAGGGTTTCTTCTTCTTCCTTTTTCGTTTTTCTTTCTTCTCATTGCTGTTCACAAGGCCCACTACTGTCCGAGTTCCCAAAGTCTCACAGCCATTGTTCCTAGAAGTGCCGGACGCCGACTAGCCTACTAGTCATGTTTCCGTCATCAGAATTGTATACGTGTGAGTACTAGCGGGTGCGCCTTTTTCCGGCGACCATTTTTTGCCGCACTACTAGAAGTGTCGCCTAGTCATTCCTCTTCTGGTGGTACCATCTGTTCTCTGTTCTGACTTCACCTCCGATTCTTACATCACTGGCAGTCCTGTTTTTTGTCAGATTTTTCTGTCTTTTTCAATGTCTGACATTCGAGGTTCTCTAAAACCTCTTATTTCCTCTATTTCTAGTTCTCCAATCATTACCATTGTTAAACTACAAGGCAGTGATAATTATGTTTCAGGGGTAGCATCTGTTGAATTGTGGTTTATGGGTCAAGGATACAGTGATCACTTAGAAAAAAATGCTAGTGAAATTGATGACAAAAATAGGGCTATATGGGTTAAAATTGATGCTCAATTGTGTAGTTTAATGTGGCATTCTCTGGAGCCAAAATTGTTGACCCTTTTTCAATCTTGCAAAAGTTGTTACAAAGTTTGGACTAAGGCTAAGACACTATATACTAATGATATTCAACACATTTATAAAGTTGTCTGACCTTGTCCACTTGTAACAAAGTTTTCAGGATATGGCTAGCTACCTGGACAGGTTGAAACTTTGAAAGATGAGTTTAATTCTCTTATGTCACTTTTTGACAACATTACTGAACAGGAAAAGCAGAGAGACAAATTCTTTATGGTCTTAGCATTGATAGGACTCCGAAAAGATTTGACTTCAATACGAGATCAGATTCTTGCCAGTCCAGTGATTCCTACACTTGAGGAAGTGGTTGCTCAATTACTTCGTATCTTCTCCACTAAGCCTGAAATTGAGTCATCTATTCTAGCTATACAAAAAAATAACCAGCAGGAAGATAACCGAAAAGGGAAAGGGTCCAAATTTCACTGTACCCACTATGATAAAGGGGGTCACACTCGTGACACTTGTTGGGCCTTTCATGGTCGACCTCCCAGAAATACTCAAAATAATTGATCTGCTGCTCATATGGTTCAATCTCCAGAAGATGGGGTCCTTCCTCTACCAATTACACAAGCTCAAGGGTCTAATTCGGTTTCATTGACTGATGCTGATTATGATGAATATTTAAGGTATCAAGCATTGAAACATTAGTCATCTTCTGTGGTCTCTGTTGCTCAGCCTGGTAATTCTTTTGCTTTCCTAACACAATCTTCATCTAGTGGATCTTGGATCTTTGATTCTGGTGCCTCTGATCTCATCTTTGATAATAGAAACCTTTTCTCTACTCTCCACCTATTCCATCTATTGTTACCTTGGCTAATGGATCTCAAACATTGATTAAAGGAGTAGGAGAAAGTAAACTTGTCTCTTCTCTTCATTTAGTCTCTATCTTATACGCTCTAGAATGTCTCTACAATTTAATTTTCATTAGTAAAATTTCCAAACAACTTAACTGTAGAGTAATATTCGATTCTCATTATGTTTCTATGCAGAACCGGAGTACGGAGAAGATGATTGGCGAAGGGCATGAGTCAAATGAATTATATTATCTCACTTGTCCTGCAACACCTACCACTTTTACCTCTACTTCTTCAGTTGATCTTCTCCATAACCACCTGGGTCATCCTAGTCTTTCCAAATTTCAGAAGATGGTTCCTGGAGTTTCAAAACCGTCTTCCATTGAATGCGAGTCGTGTCAGTTTGGGAAACAAACTCATAGTTCTTTTCCTAAGAGAATGAATAATGCTCTTCTTTTATGTTTGACATTATTCATTCTGATATATGGGGTCCAAGTCGTGTCAGTGCAAACTTGGGTTTTCAGTACTTTGTTACTTTCATTGATGACTATTCTTGTTATACTTGGTTATTTTTAATAAAATCTAGATCCGAGTTTGCTATTTTTCAAAATTTGTGTTGAAATTTAGAATCAATTTGATGTTTCAATTAAAGTATTATGCAGTGACAATGCACGAGAATATATGTCTGTTCCTTTTTAGGAATTCATGGCTTCTCGGGGAATTATTCACCAATCATCAAGTGCATATACCCCTCAGCAAAATAGCGTAGCTGAAAGAAAGAATAGCCACCTCATTGAAACAACTTGAACTATTCTTATCCATCATCATGTTCCACTTTGTTTTTGGGGAGATGTCCTAACAACATGCTATCTGATCAATTGAATGCCCTCAACAATTTTGCAAAATCAAAGTCCTTATTCTATTTTATTTCCAGGTTAACCATCTTACCCTCTTTCTACTTGTTTGTTTGGATGCATTTGTTTTGTTCATAATTACATCCCTGGTAAGGATAAGCTTCATTCCAAATCCATTAAGTGTGTCTTCCTAGGATATTCTCACCTATACATAGTTTACAAATGCTATGATCCAACAACTAACAAGTATTTTATCTCAGCAGATGTAACCTTTTTCGAGTCATCTCCTTACTTTTCACCAACCACAAACCAACAAGACATACTAGAATCTATTACAGTACCCATTCTTTCCATTTCGAACACAACATCACCATCTCCTAAACCATTACAAGTTTACTCTAAAAGATCTATGCATACTTCTGATATTCCTTCTGCAGGCACAAATCAGATAAATACTCCAAGTGACTCATCTCCTTTGCCACCAGCTTCTCCAACACTAGTCATGTCCCAAACAGAAGAACCCATTCCACCTATTGCTATCAAAAAAGGTTTCATTCTTCTCGTAATCCTCATCCCATTTATAATTTTGAGTTACAATCTCCTATCTCCTTCATACTATGCTTTTATATCTAATTTATCTACTGTGCCTATCCTAAAAAGTGTTAGTGAAGCACGGGAACATCCAGGTTGGCAACAGACTATGGTTGAAGAAATAGATGCTCTTCATGCTAATAATACTCGGTAGCTGGTTCCTTTACCAGCTGGAAAATCTGTAGTTGGTTGTTGTTGGGTTTACGCAGTGAAATTTGGTCCCAATAGCAAGATAGACTGCTTGAAAGCTCGTTTGGTTGCAAAATGATACACTCAAGTTTCTGGTCTTGATTATGAGGATATCTTTTCTTTAGTTGCCAAGATTGCCTCAGTTCGGCTCCTTATTTCTCTTGCTGCCATGCATCATTGGATTATTCATCAATTGGACACTAAAAATGCCTTCTTACATGGAGACTTCACAGAAGAAGTTTATATGGAGCAACCACCAAGGTTTGTTGCTCAGGAGTCTGGATTAGTCTGTCAATTGCGGAAATCTCTTTATGGTTTGAAACAATTTCCAATGACATGGTTTGGATGGTTTAATACCATTATTCAAGATTTTGGGATGCATTGAGCGAAGCAGATCACTCAGTTTTTTATTGTCATACATCTATGCAATCACTTCCTGAGAAAAGATTTGGGAAAATTGAAATATTTTTTGGGCATTGAGGTGGCATAGTTAAATACAAGTGTTGCTATTTCACAGAGGAAATATACCTTAGATATTTTGGAAGAGACAGGGATGTTGGGTTGCAAACTTATGGAAACTTCTATAGATCCAAATGTTAAACTTGTTTGAGGACAGGGGGAGCCACTGAAAGATCCTAGACAGTATCAAAGATTGGTGGAAAAATTCAATTATCTTACCATCACTTGCTCAGATATTTCTTTTGCAGTAAGTGTGGCCAGTTAGTTTCTTCAAGCCCCATGTGATGGCCATTGGGATGCAATAATACATATCCTTTGATATATCAAAGGATCTCCAGGACAAGGTTTGTTGTATGAAGATAGAGGACATACACAGATTGTTGGGTATTTAGATGCTGGTTGGGCTGGTTCTCCTTCAGACAGACGATCCACTTTAGGATACTGTGTTATGATAGGAGGAAATCTAATATCATGGAAAAGTAAAAAGTAAGATGTTGTAGCAAAATCAAGTGTCGAAGCAGAATATCGAGCCATGACCTTAGTTACTTGTGAACTTGTTTAGTTAAAATACTTACTTCAAGAATTAAGGTGTGGAGATTTTGGTCCAATGAAATTAATTTTTGATAATCAAGCGGCCTTACATATTGCTTCAAATGTGGTCTTCCATAAAAGAACAAAACACATTGAGATAGATTGTCATTTTGTTAGACAAAAGATCGAATTTGGCTGCATTGCCACTGACTTTGTGAATTCAAATGATCAATTGGCAGACATTCTTACTAAAGCCCCAAGAAGACCTCAGATTGAATATATACATAACAAGCTAAGAGCATATAATATATACGCTCTAGCTTGAGGGGGAGTGTTGAGACATTTGAAATTATGATTCTAGGCTAGATATTTGTAAATATTTCCTTCATTTTTTGTATTTGATTTTACTTCCTATTTTGTATCTTACACTTTGTATATATACCCATTAAGCTTGAGGGAATAATCAAGCTGAGAAATTCATACTTCACTCTACTCTTCTCTTCGTTTTCTCTCTTCTTTCTCATATGGACATTTTTCTTGTAAAGTCTATATATATATATTTTTTTTTTGGTAATTTAATTAATTTAGGCCATTTATAATTAATTAAATTAGTATGAATTGTAAGGTTTCAGAATCATGGCTAAGATGTGCATCTCCATTGAAATAGCACTAAATTATCATGGTGATGTGGAATATACCTGACCGATGGTCCACATGTGGTTCCAATGCATAACTTATATTCTATGTCAATAAATCCTGCCACTGCCAGTTCAATTTCATATCAACATAGACATACATCTTAGGCATAACTGCTACCGCTGGATACAATTGTAATTGTAAAATACATTGCCTAAATTGTTAAAATGAATAGAATTTAAAATTATCATAAAGTTCACAATTTATGAATCACTAATCCATTTTCTTATTCTTACTCGTATGTGTCTGTATCTTTAAGATAAATATCTTCATATGTCAAGTTTGAAGTGCATTATATTTCATGTTTCCTCAGGGCAATAGGACAAATTTTAGCCGCATTAAAACTTATGAAGATGCTACTCCACATTCTCGACAAATTGAGGACTGTACACCTCTTTCTGAAATGGATACTTCTGTTTCATCGCAGTTCCGTCCTGATAGTTACCTGGGGCCTGCACGCACTACTGATACAGTGAGCATGAATAGTGCTCAGGCATCAGAATATGAGGATGCTGAATCAGGTGCATTTATATCTAGTAGCATGTCTCAGATTCTGCTACTAAAATTTTCTGGTGTCCTTTTTTTGAAGGATGTGGTATAAGTCTGTCTTTCTAAGTGTGATGTCTGTCTTGTTCGTTTATATTTGACTAGTGAATATGATATATAATGCAGCATATAATAACCAAGCAAGTTCCAGATTTCATTCTTTTCTCGAGGTACGGCAGCCTTTGAGAGAGAGAATTGATGATGATCTTCATGGTCCTGTGTCATTTTCAGGTAAATTGACTCTTCCATATTGTGTTGTTCTGGTGTTCAGGTTTTTTATAGAAGCATGCCATAAAATAGTTTTTACTGCATGAAACAAGATACAACTTATGTAATAATATTATACTGTCAATAGATAATTGTCAAGGGAACTTGTCAACTGTTCCTAAAAGAGACTCGGTCTCGCTGGCCCAATTGAATAAAGCTGGAGAAACTAATGGTGCTGGGTTACCATATCAGTCTCAGAAAGATTTTGACTTGCCCTCATGGGAGGACGTCTTAGGAAATTCTACTGATGGAATCAGATCTTCTCCTTCCCGACAAACTGAAACTACAGAAATCATTCCAAAACAAGAAGATGAAATACTGAGGCAGCTCTTTGCTAGTAACTTCGGTCAAAGACAGGACTTTGAGAGTCATTTACCAGTCAAGAAAGAGTGGCAGGTAAAAAGTGATGTTTACTATGCATTAGAACTCGATGGGCATTATATTTTAGTTTAGATAGAATGTTTCTGAAATCATCAAGTCTTATGCGCAATAATTTCCTACATTAATTGAAATGTGGTAATCAATTTTGTTTTGTATAATGGAGAGTTAAATTCGTAAATTCTTTTTGAGAAGATCCATTCCTGTAGTAGCTTTAACTTTATTTCTTGGATTGTACTCTAATTTATCATTCATATAATTAGACTGCATGAATTCATAAATATAATATCTGGAACATATGAACTAGAGTGCCTGCTCTAGCTGCATTCAGTTTATCAAATTGCTAAAATTATCCATTAAATTGTAATTGAAGCATCATAGTTTTCCTTTCCAAGTACATAAGCTATCTTTTCTTCTTGCAATTCATTTATTTGTAATTTTAATTTACCTTTTAAATAGACTCTTGAAGGTACTTCAAATCGGTCAAAATGGGCCACAGATCAGAAGTTGCATTCTGACTCAACATGTGATTTCACTAGTTTTCATGGACAAGAACTTGTTAGTGGCAATTTAATTAATACACTTGAGCTTTTCCAAACACGAGGGAGTGATTGTCCTGTACAAAATGATGTTCAAACTCAACTTTCGAATAACGAACATGATATGACCCTGGAGGAAAAATCTGTCCACTCTGCCACTGTGAAGCAGCACTTGTTAGATGGTTCTCTACCCGAGGGAGGTCTAAAGAAGCTTGATAGTTTCAACCGATGGATGAGCAAGGAACTTGGAGATGTAAATGAGTCACATGTGCAGTCCAGTTCTGGAGCCTACTGGGATACAGTTGAAAATGAGACTGGGATTGACAATCCTAAATTTTCTCCTCAAGTGCACTTGGATACTTATGTACTGGCTCCATCCCTTTCCCCGGACCAGCATTTTAGCATCATTGACTTCTCACCTAACTGGGCCTATGCTGGCTCAGAGATTAAGGTACTCTTAATCTTTGTTCATGTTTCACAGACAGGATGACTGAGGTATAAGCTAAGTTGTGATTTCTTGCTAATAAGAAAAAGCATATGCAGTTCTCCATTTTGATACTATAATTTTCTTTTCCAATTTATTCTACAATTACAATGTAACAGGTTCTGATCACTGGAAGATTCTTGAAGAGTCCAGAAGAAGCAGAAAATTGTAGATGGTCATGTATGTTTGGTGAAGTTGAAGTTCAAGCAGAGCTTATAGCTGATGGTGTTCTCCGTTGCCAGACTCCTTTAAACAAGGCCAGTGTGGTTCCTTTCTATGTTACATGTTCAGATAGGGTAGCATGTAGTGAAGTGCGTGAATTTGAATTCCAACCCAGCCAAGTCCAACGTATGAATATTACAGATGATTATAGCAGCAGCTATAGTAGTGATCTTCAAATGCGGTTTGGAAAACTATTGTCTCTGAGCTCTTCCCCCCTTCAAAGATATGACACTAGCTATACAGATGAAATTTCCCAATTGAGCAGTAAAGTTAGTTCAATTCTGAAAGATCGTCTTGAATGGGATCAAATGTTAAAGCTTACTTCACAAGTGGGAGTTTCCTCAGAGAAAGTAAAGGAGGAACTTCTTCAAAAGCTACTCAAGGACAGTTTACATGTTTGGCTCTTGCAAAAGGCAGCTGAGGGTGGGAAGGGCCCTAGTATATTAGATGAAGGTGGTCAGGGCGTGCTACATTTTGCAGCTGCTCTTGGCTATGACTGGGCCCTTGAACCCACAATAATTGCAGGAGTAAGTGTCAACTTTCGAGATGTGAATGGATGGACTGCACTTCATTGGGCAGCATCTCGAGGCAGGTCAGGAAAATGAAACTTTTCGTTTTGAGTAAACTTGGCCCACAGTATTTTCTTTCCTGTCTGTCATTGCACTGTGGTTCAAAGTATAGATTTGGAGCAGCATTAAGTTTCATATGTACAAGCATAGCATATTTAATAAATGGGTAGAGGAGGATGAAAGCCAAATCCTCAGGAAAGCCAGGAGTCATTAAATTTGTAGCTAGCAACAAATGTCGTAGGAGAGAAGGGTGATTTTCATTTTCATAATATTTGGATATCATAATAGAACTTGTTGAAAAGGAATGTGCGAAATAAAAGGAATTAAAAGAAGAAGATAAAAGGGATCGTTTAGCTTGACTATTCCTTTATACATCTAAACATAGAAAGGAGAATATACAAACTAGGAAAATCAAATCTTCCTATTTTCCTTAACTAAATCACAATTATAGGCACATTTACAGAAAATAGCTTGTCAGAAAGCTATATGCCAAGATGGTTTTTGAAATTGCATAGGTTTGTGCCACCAGTTTGATTTTAACTGCTTTAGCAAGGTGTTCTTCCTCAGAATTTGTGTTTGATTATAATAGAAATACTAATTCAATATGTACATTTTCTTTTCCTATTATTTTGGCTGGAATATCAGAGAGCGCACTGTTGCATCCCTCATCCTTCTTGGCGCAGCTCCAGGAGCACTAACAGATCCATCTCCTAGATATCCTACTGGCAGAACACCTGCTGACCTAGCTTCAGCTAATGGACACAAAGGGATTGCTGGTTATCTAGCAGAATCTGCTTTGAGTGCGCACCTTTCTTCTCTTAATCTGGAGAAGCAGGAAAGTGATGTGGCAGAAAGTTCTGGAGCAAAAGCGGTGCAGATGTCTCCAGAGCTTAGTACTAGTAATGGTGACAGGGACTTACCATATGGGCGTTCCCTAAAGGACTCATTAGCTGCTGTTTGTAATGCTACGCAAGCTGCCGCTCGAATTCACCAAGTCTTCAGGGTACAGTCCTTCCAAAAGAAGCAGTTAAAAGAATTCAGTGATGATAAACTTGGAATGTCACATGAACGTGCTGTTTCTCTTATTGCCGTTAAGGCAAACAAACCAGGTCAACATGATGAGCCAGTGCATGCTGCTGCAATAAGGATCCAGAACAAGTTCCGTGGTTGGAAGGGTAGAAAGGAATTTTTAATAATTCGCCAGCGAATAGTTAAAATTCAGGTGCATAGTTGTCATTTCTTCTGCTCATATAATCTTCATACCTTTTCTTTTTCATCAAGACATCTAGATGTACTTTTGAGTTCTCTACCAAGTCCTTTCTTGAAACAAAGCCAAATGCTTGAATTCTAACCTTTACTTCCTTCGGTGAAAGGCCCACGTAAGAGGCCACCAGGTCAGGAAAAATTATAAAAAGATAACATGGTCTGTGGGAATATTGGAGAAAGTCATTTTGCGGTGGAGACGAAAAGGAGTTGGTTTGCGTGGATTCAAATCAGAAGCACTTGTTGAGGGTCCCAGCAAACAGGATATGCCATCAAAGGAAGATGAATATGATTTCTTTAAAGAAGGCAGGAAGCAAACAGAAGCAAGATCACAGATAGCCCTTGCAAGGGTGAAATCAATGCATCAGTATCCTGAGGCAAGAGATCAATATCGCAGGCTGCTTGATGTTGTGACTGAGATCCAGGAGACTAAGGTAACTGCCATATTACTTTATCCCAGTGCTTCGCCATTTTTTTGTTATAGAAGAAAATGAAATATGCACTCGAGTAATATTTCAAGTAGACTTATTCTTGAAGCTCCTAGGAGCTTTGTAATTGTCATTGTTTGCTGAATTCTTTTTATGTTCATTGAATTTTTTTTTTCCCTTTTTCCTAAAACTATGTATGTAAAATTCAAATAAATTATGGACACATAAACCAGTAAAAGAATGCTATATCTGAAATTTTCCTAGATGAAATTTTATTTTTAACTGCTTCCATCAAAAGATAGCTGAATTGTTATTGAAGACCAGGAACATGATCGCTTAAACATGTTCAGATCACTTTCCTTAACATCTTATTTTGCTAAGGGATGCAACTACTTGTATATTTGAAAAATATCACCATTTAAATTGGCTTATAAATTTGCTTGATTTAGCAATGAATTACTTTTATCTTTCTGATTCATTTTTGAGGTTGTGTAGGACGACATTAAATGATTGCTACACAATTTTTTTATACACTACATAAATCTTAAAGATTTTAATGATATAATTTCTTATAACACTCGTTTGAATTGAATTTCCAGGTTGTGTACGACCGCAATAACTGCGAGGCTGCAGCAACAGCAGCAGTGTTTGATGACCTGATTGATCTTGAAGCATTATTGGATGATGAAACATTCATGTCGACAGCTTCTTGAGCTAAAAACTGGTTCTTGTACTCTTAATGGCTCAACCAAAATTCATTTGTGAATGTCCATAGTGAATCTAGTAACTAGAACAGCTGAGTGAATTTAGTTATTGAATCAAATATGAGTTGAAATTTAAAAAGCAATATTAACCCGAATCTGCCCCATTCTTAATCATATATTGAGAAATGCTACTAACAATTTATCATACATTTTTCAGTATATACTTTCAATTAAAAAAACATCTTTTTATTTCATAATAGATGTCAGTGCTTTATATTAAAAGAAAGCGCCATTTTTGCACGAGAAATGTACGGTGAAAAGTGTTTGAAGATATGTTGATAGCATTTTTTCATGTATTTGTTAAAAAAATTGTAAGAAAAAGTGATCACAATCGCTTGTCGTTCAATTTCTTAGTAAACCTGTACAGCCTTCTAATTAGATTGCAAGCAAATCAATCTACAAGAATTCATGCAATCAACAATAGTCATTTCGCATACATTAAATATTACATTTCAGGTACCACAACATCACGCATCAGCCTGTGGGAATTGAATTCTCAATTAGTTATTTATGAACGAATGCAATGGCCTAAAAAGCATTATGTAGAAATCTGTCTCCGTAAATGGCTATAAATTTAGCGACCAAATTATGGATTCCTCAACCTACACCAAAAGAGCCTGGCGTTTGAGCTGTTCGTATTTGTGTCTCTACGAAGATACAAGTGTTCTTCAATATGACAATAGCTCTGAGCAAAATCCAATTGGATCGCACTTCTAATGTTGATTAAACATTCTGAACCAAGAAGAATACACAAGTCTCTATGAAATTTTCATACCATATACACTGATCTTTCTTCCTTATTCTGGAAAAAAAACAAAATTAAAAAAAAAGGAAAAAGAGAAGGAAAGGATGGTCTGCTTCCCCATCCACTGTACATGGAAACCACCCAAGTATACATTTCTCACAACCCATGTCATCAACTCAAACTACTGACATTTGAGAGCTATTCCCACTCGTCGAAGAGCAAAACGGGAAAAGGAAAACAATAGTAACACAAAATAAGGAAAAGATTACTCCAGTGCAAATGACTAAAATGCCTACTTGTAAAACCGAAGATCCTCTTCTCAACTCTTGTTACTAGCAGTAGCACCAAGGTTCTCATAAAATAAGATGTATCCATGATCTGTATTACTTGAATATTCTTGGGCAGACCCGAAAAATGTCTGCACAGCAGACTCATCAATCATCTCAACATTTTCATCATCAAAAAATAGCCAGTGATTGTGACTTTTCACTAGGCTGACATAGTGTCCATGATTGGGCCCACTTCCAACATGAACCACTACTGCAAATAATGAGTACTCAATATCTGCATCTTCTACTGTATTACTCAGCTTCAGCTCAAGTGGGAAGACAACACGATATGAAAGCTTTTTGTAACGACTAAGCTGTTCAATGTATTTGAATCTCTTCAGATGGATAACCAAGATGTGAGGAGGTTTCTTTATCTTCATTCTCTTCTGGGCTTCTTGTAAACTGTAAGTTAAAGATATTGAAAGAGAAAAAAAATAGTTAGCTTTATCATTTGCCTGGCTGCATATGCCAAAAATACAATAATCATTTTATTTAATAAATGTAAGCCCAAGAAATCATCCAAATATTCAAGAATATTCAAAATGACACAGCCTAATCAACTAAATTCAGTCAATAAAATTGTCATATTCTAGCAGAAAAGTACCGTTACATGTCCAGCTAAATTTCGAAGACATCAATTTGGTATGTTTGCATGGGGAATTACACTTGCACTGTATATAAAAAGGCAAACAGCGAAAAAGTAACAGTAACATTCATAACCTGTTAGTAATCTCGCACTTATTCTAGTCCATAATCTGTTCTAACTCTTCCCTACAAATTTAAATGCCAGATAAAAAGTGTAAAGTATTCAGTGCACAGCAATAGCACCTGGCACCACTAGTGATAACACGTGACTAAACTTCTATAATGATTATCAATATTTCTCAATAGTTAATCACTCATTCAGATCTTATCAACACCAATATACAGTCTCCCAAACTCAACTTTGTGGATTCAAATGTTATGAGAATAATAGATAGTTGTTATTTTGTGAATGTAGATTTTATTTTATTTTTTTCTTTTTTGGGTTTGTGTGTTTAGCTTAATGGGTGAAATATAAACAACTGGCTATTTTGTTCAAATCTAATGAGTGAGATTCATAGAAATCAACAATGGCTACAAATTGGGGACTATATGAGGATGAAAATAAGAGTTTGAGGGCTCAAGGCACAAAATGAAGTTTCATGGAGTAAAGTTAGAGAAATTACAAAATACAAGGGCCAAGCCTTTAATTTTCCTCAACAAAAACAATCATAACTAATTACATAAAGCAGTAGACCATACAAATAAAGTATTTCCCCCACATGGATAGAAAAGCACCATAAATAAAATGCATTTTTCCAGGAAAGTTGAAGCACAAGATACAAGAAAGTCATTTCAAGATCATCTTGTTTGTTAGTCCTTAAAGCAAGTAATAGAGGTCTAGGTAAGTAAAACCACAGTCTAAATAGTCCCAGATAAAACTCTATCTAAATAATCCCAGGCAAAACTCTACAGGAGATTGTATCACAAACAACACCAGAAAAATTAAGCTAATCCAACTAGTAGATAACTAAAAATACACCATAAAACACCTACCTGCAGCACTTGTCACAAAAAAACTTATCCTCTGCATTCAAAGTCTCCGTGGAACTAAAATTTTTCAAACAGCTCGTTATTGAACTGTTCTGTTCAATATCAAGGCTCAAGTCAAGAAAAGTTTCATCCCTTGCTGTAACAGTCTCACACTGAAGGCACCTTGTCTCATTGGTAAGGATTCCCTGATTCAAATATGCAAAATAAATCATGAGATGCTACCTTTTTATTTCTTTTTCTTTTTTTCATATTTTGTTTAATTTTGCTTGGGTAAGCTATTGGTGCAGGAAACAAGCAAAATTACCACCATGATCCAACTCCATATAGGCAAGGAACTAATGTGCTGCTAATGAAGTATACTTACAATGTTTTTATAATTTAACCAAACAAATAATTCAAAGAAGTTTATTTGATAAAAATATATAAATTGTCTAAGGAAAGTTACCTGAAAATTTTTGTGCACCCAGGTAACCAGAGGTTCCTTTGAAACACCATTTGGCTGACCATTTTTTGCTCCATTTGCAGTCTTCTCAGGTGGGGAAGAAGTTTCAGGTTCGCTTTTTGCAGCTTGGGCCTCCTTCTCCAGTATGTCAACAAGTTCATTAAGCAAATAATTCAAAAATTCATGAGCATCCTGCATTAAAAATGGATAGATGTTAATAAATTATCCTGCAAATAATTTAAGTATTTTCAACTATGTTCCTGTAAATTTACATGTCAAACCAGTATCTAGATCTAATAAATTATAAATCAGCATATACCTGGTGCATATAGCTACGGAAAATCTCGTTTTGTTTTTTCAGTCTCTGTACGAAGCGCTTTGGAGCAATTACACCTGTTTTCTTCTTCTGTGAACTTATCTAACATGAAAATAATCAACAGTCGGTCCCAGAACATAGTTGAAAATATAAACAGTAAAACTATATGCCTCTTGTGATAAGAGAAAAAATGCATAGGCACAAAACATGTTTAAATTAAAGAAAAGGTGAGCATGTAAGGATTTTGTGTTCAACAAAAATTAGAAACAAATAAAATGTGAACATGAAACTAATAACATTTGAAAAAGATGAAATTTAAAATAAGAACCACATAGTACATTCATTAGTTTAACAAAAACGAAATAATGATACTCATTACAAGTATATCACAAGGATAAGTGAGTGTCAAAAAAATGAAAATAACTCTGCATTTGCTTCCACAATTTCTTAAAAACATACATCAATCTCAACCCAAGATAATTCTACAAGAGGGAAAAGCTCTACATAGTTGTCTAAACAATTTGTGCAAATGAAACTTCAAAAGAAACAATTAAACGAATAAACAGGCAATGCTAAATGAGGTAACAGACATCACTATTATGGATCCAAGTACAGCACATCAATCAGATATTTTCCCTCTCTAGAGAAGAAACAAACATCAATATTATATATTCAAACTCAGCATATAAAAGTTAGATTCTTCTGCACACAACTACGAAGGAAGGACAAATATTTGTAGCCTAAAATGGATAAAAACAAACATCTTAGCTTCCTAGCCTCTATCTTTATATAAGAATTACTCTTGAAATTTATACACGAGGCTTGATTTATCTTTTGAGATAAAAGCTCAATGATGTCATTTCAAGGAAGCATATCAAAATTGCCAAAAATAAGAAATTAAAAAGAGGAAACATGAAAAAAAAAATTAATATAAAATTACAAAAAGACGGGAAAATAGCACATTAAAATATCAAATAATTAAAAACAAAAAGAATCCTAGCTGTTCACGCAATCATGTAGTAACATAATCAAGCATAAAACTTATATATACCTGAATGTGGAAGCTAAACATTGTATGATAAGAAAAAGAAAGGAATTCCACGGCCAACATTAAACTATGTGATTCCTACCTGTGTAAATAAGTCAGCCAAGCACGTCAAGAGATTGTCCTCTGCATCTCCAGAATTTTTATTGTTTGCATAATATTCTAGCAATTGTTCCCGAAAAGGTACACAAAAATAGAGTGCCTACAAAGTGAAAAGGGAAAAGAAAATGTAAGATATTATAGAGCATTCATGGTTAAAAATTTCAAAAAAAAAAAAACTTCTGAGATTCAAGGTGAATGTAGTTTAGATAATGGAAAATCACATCTAATGACTCTTTTGAAGTACATTAAAAAAAATACTCGAGCTGCACAAGCGCTGCCATGAAGGAACAAACATGCAATGCATTATTCACTTGAAGAAGTTGACAATGATTTTGAAGACATCAAGCAACATAGTCGTTAATTTTATGCAGAATAATGCTGACATATAACTAATTAAAGATATTAAAAGGCTGCTGATTAAAGTAACTGACAATGTTGATTATTCACAAGAAGTTAAGATTTACAAAGGAACCTCAAGAGCACACATGAGAATATAAATCCTTTGAAGAAAGAATATAATGGATTCTGACAAAAGTGACCAGCAAGCCTAAAACGTATAATACTGGCCATAGAACCCAATCAATTTCAATTCTAATATCAGAAAAGAAAATTTTGATTTACATTTTCTGATTTTAAGATCTAATTTAAATTATACAATGGTTATATCACTTGATAAACTGAGCATTTCAAAGTAATCATCACTAAGACAAATTACTTTCACCGTGAACTTGACATAATTGATTAGACATAAATAAGATCAAATAAAACTATAAAGTTCTATCAAACCAACAGTAATAAATTATCTAGAACCTACATAATATGACCTTTGTAAAATAAAAGCATATAGAACATCCTCCTTGAGCCCTGATTATTCATTTTGTTAGTATTACTGAATCTCCACATCTCTAAATGCTGGTGGGCATATAATCAGGAACAAATACATCAAATACACAGCACAGAAACCCAAAAATAGTGCGTCTATAAGCAAAGTAGAACACAAAGAGATGGAGAGACGCAGGTCAAAATGTATAACACGATCAGATAAAAGAAGCACAAAAGAAATGATTACCAAAACAATTACCGATAATAAAAGCTAAAATTAAAAAAAAAATCAAGGGATCGAAATCGAAGTACGAGGTATAAGGAACCTGCAATACGCTGTTACAGTAGCAAGTGTTGCCGAAATTTTCGAGGCCAAAGTATCGCTCGCCTTCGGGGAACTGGTCACCGAGAGCTTTCTCGAGTTTTGAGCCCGCAGCACCCATTAGAGCATCGATAGATTGGACTTAGATCTCTATCTATCTATATATATGTGTGTGCAAATCTCCTTCCTCCAATTCAACTCAGCAATACAACAATTTCCTCCAACGACTCTTCTCCGTCTGCGAAACCTCCATCAAATTATCCGAGTTAATTATTGGATTGGTGTAGAGACAGTTAAGGAAATTTTGCAGGGAAGAAGACGAGGGTTTGTTTTCGTCTATGAAAAGAGTAAAACGAACAAAATTAAAATGATGAACGCAATTACAATGGAGGACTATTTTCCCTTTCTTCATTTACCTAAAAAAAAAAATGTAGGAAGGGCGCTTCACTATTTGCTGTTAGCACTCCGGGTCACGTGAGCCAGACTGTCCAAAAAGACTCCCAAACTCCAAGTCACCACCAACGCAGTTAGGTCAATTAATATGAGCTGAATGTGCAAATTAGTGTCTCTATTGAGCAGAGTCACCCTT
>CATIWF010109543.1:0-28144 GCA_949630135.1 Balakata baccata
AAATGATAAAAAAATCAGTGGTTTGACTACGAACCTTTCCATAGACAATAAATATGTGCAACTCGTCCTTTCACCATTCTATACCCCACTCGGTTTAGAGCATGGACTATGTGTCAGCTCCCGCTAGATTGACTACGTAACACCTAGCCCAAGTGATTTTAGATCTTGTCACTGAGACTCATTACTCAATTAGACATGTCACTAAAGACCATCTTCATGACAGTTCCACTCTGGCCAGAGATTCCCGAGTAATGATCCCAACAAGAGGCCGTGGGTATACTTTCCCTCTATCAGGATCGGTGAATCCTCTATTGGCTACTCAATTACCTTCGAATACCTCAAGCTATACCCAATCACCACCCTATGAGCGACCTATATGAGCAACAAGGAATGGAGTCAAAGCACAAAATCAGTATCCAAGATATCCTTGAGTACCTCAAGTCTAAGGATGCATGCACCATTGCTATGATGAGACTATCATTGACATTTGAATAGATAATTCATATGATTGTCTCATAGCAGGTCATCCAATGTACTTGACTACTCTTAGCAAGCATCCACATATTAACGTTGAATATCTCATGCTCACAGCTTATGAGATATATTGCTTGATCTAATTAAGGAATATAACATGTGCTAGTCTATCCGGATCAACAATGTCTCATCTTGTTGATCCTATGACTAGGAATAATTTAGATACTAACATAATTACACATGATAGGAATCTCATTATCATGATCCCATCTTGATTTCTTTCATGCTATGTTTCATATCATGGACTTTCATTCATCAGTTTAAGATCTATATAAATTCATATGCAAATGAATACTAATATAATGAAAATATGCCTTTATGAATGTGTACACTAAGTGTCTGAGGTGATTGCCTTTTGGGCACATCTCTAACACCTGTTGGGTAGGATTTCTAGTGAGTGATTGGATCCTAAAATTTTAACATACCTCATGTTCATATGCAAATCTTGATATATTAAAATTTTAATGAATAACTCTTATTATGTGTATCTCATGCACATCCAATATAAATCTTTCACCTCATAGTACTTTGGACTTCAGATTCATATGCCATTCTTGGCCCATTATACATAGTTAAATTTGACTCATTATTCAATAAATGTATATTTATTTCATTAATTCTCTCAACTTCATATGCTTTTCTTAAGAATTAATAAACACACGCACACATACACACATACACCATCCATACTCAACAAACTTATTAAAGATATCTCTTATGAATTTATACTATCCCTATGTTTTCATAGCCAATAATATAATCATAAAAAATCTTTTATAATCTTGCATAGTGGAGAGCCATAATATAATTTCATAAATTATATCATTTGTCAACTTAATATTAATTGGAAGATTTTCTGTCTTTAATTATTAGGTATCACTTTCCATATGCATCCCTTTTCAGCATATATATACCTCATACATACATATATGAAAGTAAGTAAATAAATTCATATTATCATGGATTATATATAGGCCCAATCTTAGCCACAAGGATTGGGCTGGGTCTAGGGTAATCTTATTTAAAAAAAAAAGAGAAAATTTCATCATTTACCGAAATTTACATGTTTTTTTCAAATTTACCTACAGTTTTTCTTATTTTCATCAGTACCAAAACTTCTCATTTTTATTGAACTGTTCATCTTCTTTGTCTTCTCCGAGATATATCATCGCAGGTTTTCCAATTCTTCCACTGATTTCTTCTTCTCTAATCTTGTTTCCAGTCCATCTCCCGTAAATCCAACAACGATCTCATTTTCAATCTCGTATTCTTCGATTTTATTGCCTTTCTCCCTTCCTTCAATTTTGCTTCTTCGAAGAAGAGAAAAACCACTATTGAGGTTCATGATGATGCTGCTAGGGGTGTCAAAACGAGTTAGTAGGTCGTGTTGACCCATTTGGGTGACACGATTAGGGTCAACACAAACACGACCCATTTATTAATCGGGTTAACACGAACACGACACAAATATTAAACGAGTCACAAGAACACGATACGTGTAACATGTTTAACTTTCAGATCCTATTTGGGCTATAAAATCTGACACGAATACGATACGATTATGCTTTTTTGGGTCATTTGACACGACACGATATGATTATATCTTTTTGGGTCATTTAACACAATATAACACGACTAACATGACACGAAAATGATATTTAGATATTGTTTTTTGTAAAATGACACTATTAACCTTAATATTTCAGTAAATTTATACGTATTATAAATGGGTTGGGTTAGGTTGACACGACACAACATGACATGAAAAAATTAAATGGGTTGTAACGGGTTCGCATGTCAACTCATAACACGACACAATTTGAGTCATGTCATACAAAAATCGACCCGTTTATGACACAAACTTGTATAACCTCAACACTAACCTGCTAATTTTATGTGTTTCGCATATCGAGTTCACGTGTCATGACCCATTTTGATACCCCTAGATGCTACAGTTATTTTTAAGACTTGGCTTTCGCTCTAAGTTTGATGAATTTGTCAAGTTGGTCTAAGAGAAAGCTTTGAGATTAAAATTGTTTAATTACTTTTTTTGAGTTTTGTTGTATTGTTGATTTCTTTTTTGTTCTTTATTTTTTTTTGTTTAAAATCACTAAGATATCTCCAACGTATATCCAAAATATTCCCAAGGTATACTGGAGATATTCTCATGGAATTCTTAAAGGTACACCGAAGTATTCCTAAGGTATATCCAAGTTATTCCTATGGAATTCCTTTTAGAGAATTCTCAAGGAATTTCCAAGGTATACCTAAAATATCCTTAAGATATACCAAAAGTATTCTCATGGAATTCCCAAAGGTATACCCAAAGTATTCCCAAGATATACTCGAGGTATTCCTATGGAATTCCCAAAGTTATACCCAAGATATTACCAATTCTATCCTCCCAAGGTATACCCGAAGTATCTACAAGGTATACCGAATATATTCATGAGATATGCTTAAGGAATTTCCAAGATATACTCAAAGTATCCTCAAGGTATTTCGAAAGGTATACCAAATTGTTTATTTGAGATTTTTGTGATGTTTTGAATTTTGATTGAATTCTATTTTTCTTCTTCTTTAATGATTTAGTTGTTCTTATTCTTTTATTGTTTTTTGGTGAAAATTGAACCAAGATATCCTCAATGTATACCGAAGGTATGTTGAAGATATACCGTCTATGTATATTTTGGGGTGATTTTGAGATTTAAGTACTATTATAATTTTAGAAAGTTGTTTTCGGTAAAATTGAAAAAAAAATCTTGAGCGCCGGAAAAAGGTAAATAAATACTCATTTTTTGGCATTTCTGTAAAATTCCCTTAAAAAAATAAAATTCTCGATTTTCAAGCTCCCACTGGCTCCTTGAGAAAATTTTTTGGAGTAATTTTGAAATTTAAGTACTATTGTAATTTTAGAAAGTTGTTTTCAATAAAATTGAAAGAAATTTTAAATGCCATGTAAATAAATACTCATTTTTTGGCATTTTTGTAAAATTCTCTTAAAAAAATAAAATTCTTGATCTTTAAGCTCCCACTGGCTCCTTGAGAAAATTTGGGCCTCCATAATTTTTTGTTTCTCCAAATTACATTAATTATTTTTGGCATACCAATGCGATATTACAAAAATATAGAACTCGCAGACCGGAAAACAAAATAAATAAAATTACACCCAAGAGATAAAAATTCAATTACATTAGTGTTCCTAAATCCATTATCATCCTACCTGCCAAATTACTATAAATAGATAATTACATTACATAATCTATCTTTGGCAATTTTAATTTAATTAAAACTCTTTCAATTAAATCATCTTAAATTTAAACTCCTTTAAATTTATAATTTATATTTGAAATCTCATTTTAAATACTGTAAATTGATTGAAAATAACCAAATTAAGTTTTATGCAACATTTACATAAAATAATATTTTTTTTTAAACTGGCACTGTTCATGAAACAATGTTTGGCTCTATTCATGGCACACTGTTTATAAACTGTTAGGATTGTTCAGTGTTCATGAACACTGTTTACACTGTTCACAAGTATTGTTCATAGAAATATTGAATTATTATTAATTTACAATATTCAATCAAACAAAATGGTACCTAACAACCAATCTTTTTAAAAAAATAGTAATAAAAATATTCCATAAACAGTATATATTCTCAATACAATATGTCATTAAATGCTTAAAATAATAAATTGGGTCCATACCCTATTTTGTGAGTAGTGGCTTACTTTCACCGTGCACGATTTCGTCTTTCCATCACAAAACACTTCCGCCAATTTTCAATCAACTAAGAATTTTTTTTTTTTAATTGCCAAAAACGGATCAATCACCAATCATAAGAAAAATAGTGTGTTCTAATACCACTGTTAGCAAAAAGCACATATAAAAGTAGCAGAATTAAAAATCATAATCAAACATAAAATTTAAGATTCAAAACTCTAATCAATAATATTTTACTTGTAAAATACACATCAGACTATTATTCATATAATTAAGTATATAGAAAAACAACATATTAAGAATTACCTCTTGTACTACAGAAATCTAATCGTAATTAATTTTTAGCTATCTAACTCTTTAAATATAGAGTCTTTAATATATTCACACCAAAACGTAGGAGTTGCAACAATAAACTCTTCATTAAAAATTTTGATGTTTTTAGCTATGGATGAAAATATGTTTCTTGTATCTTCTAATAGATAAAAATAATATATATATATATATATATAATAAATGTAATCTAATTAAATTTTTTTTGATAAATTGAGATAAAATAATTTTTTTAAAATTTTAATCTCTTTTAAAATTAATTCTAGGGCATTATCACTGAAAATTTAATGTTCCAATAGTCATATATACAAAGTTTTGACTGCTATGACAAGGGGTGTTTTTCTTGTTAAAGAGAATCGATAAGAACACTCCAAAGGTGTACTTGTTTGCAAAATGAAGAGGTTTGCAAAGTATGCATTGGATTTGGTGGCAGACACAGTATCCTGTGGATTTACTATTTTAATCATTTTCAAATGACATATTATTAAAAAAAAAAAAAAGGCAAGATGTTCACAATATGTTCATATAATTTTGAAACAAAAATACTACCAAATACTAATTGAATAAAAAAAAGATTTAGTTTCATAAGAATTTGGAAGATGATATGCACATGTCTAAAACCTTATACATGGAAATATAAGTAATAAATAAATTGAATAACTTACATTGACCGCACTATAATTTTTTAGTGCTCAATTATGCAGCACTTAAATTTTAATTTGTAATAAAAAAAATTCAAGTATTTTCCACATAAGCAAAATCAAAATTAAACAAAAAACAATGCTTCTCTTTTTTTTATCACTTTCCATCAGTTTCTGACCATCCAAACAATTATAAAAGAAAAAATATATATATAAAAATAAGCTCCTCCTTTCCCTTCGATATTCATAACCAAACTCATCAGCACCTTCTTCTTCTCTGCTACAAATACAAGATATTCTTTAATGGAATTTTTTATGTTTCTTTGCTGTTTAAGCATTTGGTTCAGAGACGCTGAGTCGATAAGAGAATAGAGTTGAGGTTATGACTCTGTAAATTTTTTTCCTTTTTTTTTTTTTATATAAAATCTATCATTGGTAGATCTTGGGGACTGCCGCCGAAAAGTTTTCCTGATGGGAACTTTGAAATGCCTATTTGTTGGAGATTTGAATATATTATATGGAATCGATGATGCTGTTCAAACTTTGCATTTCAGTTCTTTTAGCCTATGCTTTGTAAAGTCCTATCAAAAGAAGCCGGTGCTTAGATTTTTCTTTTTTTTATAATTGTTTGGTTGGTTAGAAACTGATGGAAAGTGATAGAAAAAGAGGAGTGGGCAGGGATGTTAATGGGTACGGGTTTCACGGTAAATCCTAATAGATTATTAAGGTTTTGAGATGGGAATGGGTAGAAGTTATTAGGTACCCGCTACCCGATAAATCTGATTATATATATATATATATAATTTATTTTATTGTAGTTCATTGAATATAATGATATACTTAATTATTTTTTGTGTATTATTGAATTAAAAAATATAATAGAAGTTGAAAATTTGAAATATAATTTTTTATCATAATGTAGAATATTTAAATTTTATTGTTTTAATGTTATTTTTATACAATTTGATAAATTATTTAAATTTAAATGTGTTAAATTTTTATTTTATTTGTTTTATTTGATTTTGTAGTAATTTATGATAGATTGTATGTATATTTTTAATAATTTTTAATTATTTATTTACTTTGAATTTTATTTTATTTAAAATTTTTTTATGATAAACGGATAATCAAATAAATTCGGATATTAATCAGGTAATACTAATCAGATTTGAGACAGAAACAGATATATGTATATATAATCGGATTCAGATATAATATTTTTCGCAGGTACTCTATCTGTTGCCACCCTAGGAGTAGGGCACCAAGTTACTTGGAAAATTTTTCTTTTCTTTTTTTTTTTTAATTTTAATTTTGTTTACATGGAATACCTTTTGAATTTATTTTACCGATGTGGAGATGGTAAAAAAAAAAGAAAAAATCATTCCCTAAGCTGTGTTTACATTTTCAATTGCATATAGTGGTATTCAATGAAAGTCATATGTACAACTAGAAAAAAGTCTTTCATATCTTTTGAGATCCACCTATAACATGGGATCAAAAAGACCCTATAATATAGGATTAAAAAGCCAAAATAAATGTCATGTCATCATTGCCTTACCTCAATTAATAGAAACTGAGTTAGATAGTTTGGTGAAAATTAAAGATTAATAAGTTTTTCATTACAAATTAAAGTTTCAATACCATATTGCTACACATAAAAAAAAAAAAAAATTTGACTCAAACACACAAAAAAATAATTTACCTATATAAATTTTTCAATGGAATCTACTACCAAAAAAATTCAAAAAAAAAAAATCTTAGAGCTTGTATTTCACATATTTTTTATTATTTAGATCTTGCAGTATAATTTAATTTTGCTATTTATTAAGTTATTTTTCTTGATCTTGTCGCACATAAAGACAGGAGCTCAACGATTAACAAAATCAAAGTAAATATACTTAATAGGGGAAAAAAATACTCAATAAGTGGCAAAATCAAGGTATAGAGATTTGATAGGACAGGATACAAGTAAAAAATTTAATAAGATAAAAAATAAAAATCCAAAATATACAAAAATTCAATTAAAAAGAACGGGCAGATATTAGGTTGAATAGCACTAAAAAAATGCATGTTTTTACAACCTAATTTGCACCAATTACATATATATATATATATATAGTTTTTGTAAGAAATTTTCATCTTTCATATTAAACAGGTAGAGTTCAGAATTTACTTCCATAACATTAAAGTGAGAACTACTGCCTCACAGGCTCAGGATATGCACATGTAAAATTTAATTTTCTAGGTGCAAGTGAGAAAATGCAGTTATACAATCAACATACCAAAAAGGTAAAAATAATATTTCCAATAAAATGCCTGCATATTCTGTTTCTTTGGCTTTAAATATCTAATGCTAGTGCCAATCGCTTAAAAACAACTCTTATCAATTGTCCTCTGTTAAAAAATAAATTGAAAGCCGCAATCTGATTGCCTAATTACCTTCCTATTTTAATTTAGAGTCTAGGAAAAAAAACCCTGTAGTACACAAAATTCCAGCAGAAAGCAGCAGTCTAATTCCTCCCACCTTGAGCTACAGCTTCAGCTTCAGCTTCACTAAGAGATTGTCCTTGTCCTTGTCGGGCACCCCTGCCTGACCCATTCTGATAAACTTTCTGGTTAGCGTCCCCATTGCGTCTAGCAGTACTGCGAGATTGACCTGATAATCCACCTTGGTTGTCATACTCATTTCTCCCATAACCACGGCCTCCACCAAAGTTTCCGCGGCTCCTAAAATTGTCACCTCGGAAGCCCTTTTTTGGTGGGAATTTCCCTCCCTCATTATTGGCTGCAAATGCATCCGAAAAATGTTATGCTCATTCATCAAAAAGATGAAAATCAAATAAAAGCTTCAACATTATGAATTGTGAGCCATAACAAAAAAATATAGTTGCATTTAGTCTAGCAAAATATAACATTTGAAGACAAAAAAAGAGGAAATGAGGATGATACTTGACTTGCCTTTTTTCTCCTCTATATGAGCCATTCGATCACCAATCTTAAGTGAAGAAACCTGAAAAAGAACTTTAAAAAATAAGAGAAATGCAGGGGGGAATAAATCCTACTTGGTATTGGGAGTTTCACCATATACTAATACTAATGTGCATAATAAAATATTTAAACTTGGAAAAGAGAAAAAAAAAAAAAAAGCACACACATTTAGCTCTGTAAAAGATACCAAAATAAGTAGAATATATATTGCTAAGCAAGAAAGCAAACTGTACAAAGCTCTGCAGAATAAAACACTTGAAACAAAATCTCAATACAAGTGTATAAAAATTGCCACAGCCTGTGAATTGATTCTCTCCTGTTAAATGATTTTACACAACAGCATTCTTTGCAAAATATGTTTCCGATATGAAGGGACGAGGCAGAGATGAGATACAGCAATCCAAATTGAGACTGGAACTGATTTTATGCGTAATTTTAAATCAGTGAACAGCACTGGCAATGAATACAAGATCATACAAGGACAAAGAAAGATTCATTAATAACCAAAAACAAAGGAACGAGGTTTTCAATTCAAAGGAAAGAAACAAAAAATTGCAAGATTAAGCTCTTAGAAATAGTAAGTACAAATAACTATACCTTGATGGCACTCTGCATAGAACTTTCAGATTCAAATTCTACAAAGCCAAAGCAATTCCTTTCTTGCTGGATAGAGAAATCACATGTAACTTGTGAGCCTCAACCCAAAGATCAAAATGGTTGAAAAAGATATTATTACAAAGTTAAATCACAATCAGACCTTATAACTCCTGACTTGAACACCATTAGGTTTAATAGGCCCAAATTTCTCAAAAGTCTCTATGAGCTGTTCAACAGTGGCATTCATTGGCAAATTGGCCACAAAAATGGAGTACCCCTTAACTGCAAGGGTGAATTGATAAATCCCTTCAGCAACATGTATAGTGTGGCCGAGTATAAGCTGTATAAGCCCCCAAGCAAAGAAAAAACATATATGAAACAGAAGAAACACAAACCTGGACTATTAATCTTCTCAATAGATTTGCCGCTAGCAGCACGAGGAGATGCTTCTGGTGCCACAGTTACAGTTGTACGCAGCTGTTCAACAGGTTTGGGAGGTAAAGCCCTCTGTTGAAATGGTTGCTTTTTGTAGTTCAATGCACTTGCCTGAGCCAGCATAGATGACAAAAGTTAAGAACGTTTGATAAAGATAATGCAGCTTGTACAGAGTAATGTTATGAACTCACTACTGATGCATAAGACTTCTTTGGAGCATCCTGCTGGACATCAGAAGCAGCTGTAGTATCAGACACGAGGCGAGCATCACTATGGACTGAACCAGCTGAAACTGCACTATCATCATTTAGACTTTTATTGACTGAATGAGTAGAAACAACTTCAGCAGCAGAAACGTTTCCATTATCCAAGGGATGGCTAGGTTCCTTAGCTTGAACAGCACCCACATCCAATGAGGCAGTTGAATGATCCGGCAAAGAGTCATTGGAAACCAAAGTCGGCTCTAAAATAGTAGGAAAGACAATAATAATCTTTCATCTGCACAATGCAACAACCAAAAATAGCAAAAACAACATAAGAACCTACCAGGATCTGGTGTCAGAGGAGCAATTGGAGCAGCATCTTCAGTATCATTGATTTCTATGGGTGTTGCCTCTTCCTCTTCCTCTTCCTCTTCCTCATCCACATATCTGAATACATCATTCAAAACAAAGTAGGCAGCTGGGCTGTTTTGTGGAGCCAAAAAGAACAGTTGTGTAAATTTTCTTCTGATATTATCCTTGTCAGTGAAGAAACCAGTCACCAAAACAATCACCCCATCCCCAAAAGACTCTTGAGCATCAGTTGTCAATATTTGAACTCCACAATTCTTATATTCAAGGGAAAGAATCATCTTTTCAATACCCTGCTCCAAGAAAAGATTTTCCAAATTACTCATTATGTTCAAATCTGAACTGCTAAAAAAAATATGAAGCTAGATAAAAAAGAATTAACACATATAACACTGAAGGATATATTAACAAGAAAGAATTAAATTACATGCGACTTCTTAAATAAAATCTATGCTGACACTGGAACAATTGTCCCCAAAATAATGAGAAGCTTGTATAAGAAAAGCATGTAATAGCTGGATCTCATGCATTTTGCCAAAAGGGATTGATTTCAGAATAGTTAAACCCAGAATACACATGACAAATCTTGATTCAATGATGATTAATTCAATGGGGAAAAGTGCAACCGATTACAGAGAAACAAAGGCCTTATTTTTCACTAATGAAGTTGCTTATCACAATCCACATAATCAATATGAAGAAAATTACTCTTCTCAGAACTTACATCCAAAGTTGATGCAGATGACATGAGCCCATCTGTATCTGGCCTGCTGATCACACTAGAGTTCTGGTAAAATCTGTGAACAATCTCTGGAGTTTGAGACAGTGTATTGTAGTACTGCTGGACAAACGCATTTCCCACCATTTGCGGGGTGGGGGTCAATTCCTCAGCCTGGGCTGCCATATCTGCCAAAACAAATTTATTTTACTAAAGGCTTAAAGAACTTCAAGTAATATATATATATATATATATATATATATATATATATATATATATATATAATGAATGCGTACAAATGACAATCTGAACATCCAAAATATATGAAGAAAAGGCACATTAGATCAGACTCAGGCCATGAACAAATACACAATATGCAAATGCATACACAAAAACATGAAGTCAATGCAAACATAGACTACATGTTTAACAAACATTGTAAGATCCAAATCTCTTATGGCTATAGCATGAAAGAATACAGCTTCTAAATGATTAAGAAGTAATTCCAATAAGATTTCATAACACCCGCACTACAATAAAGGTTATATGATGTCAATTGAGTATAAACCCTAAGGCTAAGCCTGTGTAAAACTTTGATACTTAAAACATAAAGCATATACCTTAGTGGGAAGGAATCATACACATTGCATCAAAATCAAGTTTATTATCATTCAAAATCCAATTAATAGATCAATTAGACAGAAATTGCCTAAAAAAACTACCAATAGGGACCAGTAAAAAACCATACTAACTAAAGTTTTAAATTTCAATTGCGTAACAAATATAAAGAAAGCCATCAGATTTAGCTCAAAAATTAGTCACTATTGAAAAAATATAAAAAAGAAAAAAAAGACACCAGATCTAAATTGCAAAATAAACAAAGAGAAAACCAAATTGAGAAATCAAAAAACAAAGAAAGCACAACGATTTAACACATCGAATCTTACTCACCGATCAAAAAGAAAAAAAGAATCGACATAATCATTACCTGGTAAAAGAGAATCAAGAATCTCCCTCGCTAACAGGGATAGAAGATAAAAGCCAGCGCCGGGGAGATGTTAATAGCCCCAAGAGGCGGCAGGCAAAGATCAGTTTTATATATGAGAGATCCTTTCGGGTTAAGATTCCTACCCGAGTAAGGTTTTAGTCTTCAATTCCCTTTTTCTGAGTTTGTTTCTTTTGGCCTTCTGAGGGCGTTTGAGAAAAGTTAATTTCGAACAAAATTTAATATTTTTTAAAACAATTTTGGTTTACAAACTATTTTATAGAAACAGATAAAATATTTGTTTAGAAGCATATTTAAAAAAAGATTTTTGCTACAATATACAAGTATATTGACATATTTGAATTTTTATCTATAATAGTTTGTTGATTAACATGTTACCTAAATTATAGGTCACTTAATCAAATGGTTAAAATTAAAAATAAATAATTTAATAATTATAAATATTATGGTATGTCTGGCTTTTAAAAAATTAATTTGTAAAAAATTGAAAATCTATATTTATATTGTCAATAATAATTCCAAATACTCCTATAGAAGTCTTTTATTTTATTTTGCTTGGTAGTTATTTTTTTTCTCCCTTATATAATACTAGTTTTTTATTAACGTGTCTTACGCATGCTTATTAAATATTGAACTCATCATTAAATACTATTTGATTTTTATACAATTTTTTTATTAATTTATTTCGTCTTATTATGATATTTTATTCACAGTGAATTATAAAAGTGCATATTTATCTCAAATTTCATCAAATTATTAATTTGTCCATTATTAAAAGTCATATATAAAATAGATGGTAGTAAGTATTTTACGGTCATTTTGCATGTCCCTCTATTTTCAATCATCGCACGTGATTTTTAATAATTTGATTGATTGATAATAATAATAATAATAATAATAATAATAATAATCTTGCCTAGTAAATTAATTTTAGTTACTTTTAATTATCAGGAAATTAAGTCACATTTAATTTAAATATTAATGATTGTTAATTATATTTGATTCTTATATCATACTATACATAAAAAAACCACACCAAATTATTTGGCCCATTAATTATCTAGTTCATTATGGTTGTTAATTTATTTACACCATGCCTTTTTTTTCATTAAATTATTTTTTCTTTCTTTTTAATATTAGTTATTTGTTTTTTTTTTATAAAACATAGTTACCTAGTTCAAATATAATTGAACTTCTAATTAATGAATTATTAATACTATTCACAATAAATTAATTTATTAAATGACAAAATTAATTCAATTAACTAATACATTCAGGTTGATTTTTTAGTAAATTTGTATGTTCCCTCTAGTTTTTTATTAATGTGCATTGCACATAATTATTAGAGATTAGACTCGTATTATAACTCATATTAAAATTACTAATTTGTTAATTATTAAGAGTTAGATATAAAATAGAGGTAGGAAGTACTTTATAGTCATTTCATCCTCCAAATTATTAATTTGTCCGTTATTAAGAGTTATATATAAAATATTTACAGTCATTTTGCATGTCCTCTCTATTCACGTGATTTTTAATAGTTGAATTCATCATTATTAAATAAATAAATAATAGTAACAATAATAATAACAATAATAATAATAATTTTGTCTAGTAAATTAATTATAGTTTCTTTTGATTATTATGTAATTAAGTCACATATAATTTAAATACTAATTGTTGCTAATTATATTTAATTCTCATATTTTATATAAAAGTAGATAAATCTTAAAAACTTAGCTCATTATATATATATGATTAAAATAAATTAATTATTAAACTATATAAAATTATTAAGAAATTATAACTTTTCAAATAACTCATAAGAATTGTACGTAATATTTTTGTAATGCCCACAAATAGGGCTTAGTCATAACACAATATATATGACATATGAAAGGGTATTTTGGTAATTAAAATTAGTTTTGGAAACATATGAGAGGTCTATTGTGAGTATATGAAAGTATATTTAAGGTATATTAGTCAATTTTGGCTTTGGTTTGAAGAAATAGATGAAATAAATGAAGAAAATGGGAAAAAACATGATTCACACTCATGAACAAAAGTGTTCATAACCATTAATATTGTGGTCAAATATAAGCATTGACTGTTTGTTACTGTAATCATTCATGGCCATGAAAGTTTTGTTTATGATCGTGAAGGATTTATTCATAACCGTGAAAGATTTGGTATAAAATTTTTATTACACGATCTTATCAACATTTTTCACTATTTTATCAGCTCTCAAATCCTAAGAATCATCTATACACACCCAAGAACCATATGTGAGTGTTTCTATATGGATTTTTGAGTGATCAAACACCAAAACCAAGAGAGAAACTAAAATCAAAGTGAGATTTGAGAAATTTACCAAGGAAAAAGATGAAGTTGGAGAGAGAAAGTACGGAGGTTGAGGGAGCTCAAGTCTTCTACCAAATCAATCTTGATTTTTTCCTTCTTTGGGTAAGATTTCATGTTTCTCCTTCTCTTTTAACAAGTTTTTAGTTGATTGATATGATTTACCCAAATTGGGTATAAACCCATTTGTAAATGGATAAGTTTGATATGGAACCTTGAGTATTATTTGGGAAAAACACTTCTTAAGGCTAGATTGAGTTGATTTACATGTTATTAAATTACATAAGAAAGAACCTAACTTAATAGTTTTTGAGTTAGGGTTTTGAGTATGGCTATATGTAGCTATAGATGATATATGGTTTGAGTTAATGAGAAATAATTATGATTATATATAGGAGATGCCTTTGGAAGGTGGAATTCTGCACCATAGAGGCTAAGCAAGCTTAAAGCTTGAATTTAGAGTTGGCTCCATAAAAGGTAATACACATGTGCATTATAATTTGTTAAAATGAAGTGATATAATGTTGAATGACATGAAAATGATATATATGGCATGTGAATAGAAATAAATGATAACTAAAAGGAAAATGAAAATATGTCATAGATTAATTATGTCCATGAGCTATGAATGTTTTATAGTAAGAAAAGGAAATATAGTTTGAGTTGATTAAATAGTGTGGTTTTGGTGTGCTAAAGGCAACATAATTCATTAACAATTTATCATAATTACAGTCTATTATACCCACATCATTATCGATGGGGTCACACTATTATGTTTACTTTGATATTTGATACACGCTCGAGGCTCTGCGAGATCAATGCGTTGATTAGTAATTGAAATACAAAAAAACCACTACACAATATAACTTTGAAATGACTACTTCAGGATTCTAGATGTACATGGTTATGAACTATTGGAATATTATATATATATATATATATTAAGACATTCATTAAATATGTGACTTTTTGCATGAGTATTGAACAAATGTCTTGACATTATTAAAATTACATAATTTGAGAATGATTGTGTTATCAATTTTACATGTCATGAATTATATAATTACATGTTAGAGTTGATATACATATATGTATTACTAAGTCATGAATAGTTTAGCATGTTTTCATGTGCATGAAGGTTATGAAGCCAATATGTAGTGTATGTAGCAGTTGACAACGGAGAAGCCAACACCCATGCAGAGAGGAAACTGTAATGCCCAAAAAACTCGGTAATTATGAATAGTATTTTTCCGGGTATGAAGAGTGTCGCACATGATGAATAGTACCATCCGAGGGCGAAAAATATTTTACTTGACCATTAGAAAGTACAATTCACGAAGAGTTCGATAATGTAATTTTATGTGAAATTGAATTCAAATAAGCCTTTAAAAGTCAAAAATAAAATACAGTTTGGTTTGAATAGTAACCTAGCTTGACTGAACTTCGACCGAGCTTGAAAAAAATGTCAGACCTCCGAAAAATTATCCGAACAAATAGAATCACTCTAAATATTATGAGAAATTTTTCGATGGGAAAAAATTTATTTTTGGGTGACTCAGAAAAATAATTTTTCAGACTGGTAAAACTTGCCAAACCAGGAAACAATGTCATTTTGACACAAATATTTTTATGTATCTAAGGAATATTTTCTAATAATTATAGACACATTTTTATGGGAAATGGTGTAAGAAAAATAGAAGAAAAATAATTGAGTTTGAAAATGTTAGAAAAATTAACTAATGGGCCTATTTTGGGTTGGACCTGATTTGGCCTATTTTGGATGGGCATAAAAGGATTATGATACCAGAATTTTTAAAATAATTTCACCACCATCTCCACTTCTCTAGCCGTGACCTCCTCTCCGATTTTCCACTTTAATTTTCTTCAAATTTCTCTCCAAAATTCCACCAAATTTCATCCCCAAATAATTCTAAGGCCTTAAATCCATCTTTGGAAATCTCAAGAACTCAAATTTGGTGAAGAAGTTGGTAGAATTGTGAAGGAAGAATTTAGAGTAAAAATCCAAGTAAGTGAGTTTAGTGAATTTAATTGAGTTTTGGGTAGATTTGAAGGTGGAGATTTATAATTCATGCAAATTTTGGATTATTGAAAGGAAAAATTGAGGGAAAACTTATGCATGAAATTTTGTTAGGTGAAGGTGACAAAGAGGGGGCAAGCAAAGATAAGGAAAAGGAAAAGAAAAAGAAAAAGAAAAATAAGCAAGAAGAAGAGGGAAATAAGGTTTATGGATACAAATTCTATTGTTTCCATTTATTTTGATAGTTTTCATGTATATGTATGTACGTATGCATGAAGAAAAATTATAAAAGTATGGAAATCTGGCATAGAAACATGAAATTTAGTTTAAATTATGATGTTTGGAATGAATGATTTGAGCTTAATGGTATATCATAAGGAAAATAGGTTGAGTTCATGAGATTTTAATGAATTTTAATAGGAAAATGAAAAAAGAATTAAAATAAGGTTAGTAGGAATTTAGTGTAAACTTGTAAAGATATGACAAATATAGGAGTAAAATGGCAATTATGTAAAGAATTAAAAAATAAAGGGAGTAAATGGTAATTATGCAAGAAATAGAATTTAAAAAAAAAGATATTAATAATGAAGTAATAATTAAAATAAAGGAAATGTATGTAAATGGTATGTGTTAGTAAATAGATATCATAATAATTAACTATGTATAATAATAATAATAATAATAATAATAATAATAATAATAATAAAAAATAATGTGAAATGATAATTAATAAGTGAATAATAAAAATTATTATGAATTGATTGTGTGAGATAAATGTGCATGCATAGTATGTATGTTTTTAGATGAAAAATATTAGAATTGTATCCACCATTAGACGTAGACCGCTTAGCATGTAGTTATTGTTGCACATATGTTTAGGTCAAACAGATTGAGAAGCATAGAAGTTAGAGCAAGTATACGACTGTAGGATCAAGATAATTTAGTAGTAATTTGGACTTTTATACTAGAGGCATGTATATGTATAGTTTTGCAATAGATAATATTGTAACAAACTGTGTATATGCATGCATGATGCTACGAATGGTATGGATGAATGTTAGATGCATTAAATAGTTTATATTATGGATGATATGTATATGCCTATGTAATATGTATGTGTGATGGAATGATTTGTGTAAACGATTGGAATTGTGGTTATTGGAGGTTGTTGAAGTATTGTGGAGTATATTGAGAGTATTTTTTTTTTCCAATTTACAAGAAGATAAGATTCACAGTGCAACCGTTATGCTACTGAGAATTTTAATAAATAAATAGTGAACTAAGACAATTATAGGCACATCGGCATGATATATATATAAAAAATTTATACAAATTTGTTTAACGTCATTAAGAATAAGAAATAACATTTAATATGATTATGAGTTGATTTGAAAATCCATTATAGGTAAGGTATCAAAGGTTTAGAGTGTTAAACATTTTGTGGTATCAGAGCCAGGTTTTGGCGGTCCTAAGATTGGAAAGTATTTGATGTGAATGGATTAATACATATACATGCTATTTTTAAAAATTGTGAAATAAGATATTATTGGATTAATGTATGCTTGCTCTTTTGTTTTATAGTTGAAATATGGTGTTCGAACAGAGTAGATATGAGGAAGAAAGTGAAGGAGAAGCTTTCTTTAGTATGGGTCAAAGGGATGCCTCAGAACATGATCAAGCTACACCACCTCCAATAACAACACCAATCCCACAACCGCAGCCAGACTTTTTGTGAATGATAACGAATTATATACAACAGAGGATTCAAGCAGAACAGGGCCCCTAAGCACAAGTACAAACTTAGCTAGCCACTCCACCTCAGAAAAAGTCAATACTGGAGCGCCTAAAGAGGTTAGGGACTGAAGACTTTTATGGCCGTGATCAGTTAATAGCAATGCAAGTAGAAGAATGGCTTTACATGACAAAAAGGCAATTTGAAATCACTCACAGCCCACTAGAAGAAATGTTAGAAGGAGCGGCGGTCTTATTCTATGGTCCAGCATATACATGGTGGAAAATGGTGCATAAACATACTCTAGCTGTAGAATTAACCTAGGAGTATTTTCTTAAGCAGTTTGAAGATAAATATATTGGTCAAGAATATAGAAATACGATGCAGAATGCCCTTTGGAGGTTGAGACAAGGAAACAAGATGGTGGTAGAATATGAACATGAGTTTCAAAGGCTTAGTATGTATATGGAAGAATATCACATGACTGACCCGAAGATGTGTCAATTATTTAAACAGGGTCTTCATAACAAGATCAGAGCAATAATAACTACACATGAATACACTGATATGAGATCATTAATCCGGGCAGCTTCAAAGGTGGAGGCTACACAGCAAGATAAGGCAGACATGCAATCCAAATTTTAGCAGAAAAGAAAATCAGGGCAATCCAATTTTTCAAACAGTCAGAGTAAGAAATCTAGGGCTCTTTCATCTCAATCTTGAGCATCATCAGCTCCAACTAAAAGTCAAAGATCTACAATACGGGTAAGTGCTCTAGTAACTTCAGTGGCAAGCACATCCAGGAGTACTAACAAGGGGAGTTATCCAGTTTGTGATCATTGCGGTAAAAGACATTAGGGAAAATGTAGACGATTAATAAGAGTTTGCTTTAAATATAGATATATGGACCATTTGCAGAGAGATTGTCCCCGAGCGCAGCCTACTATAACAATTCGATCAGCACAGGATACATGAATTACTATTCAAAAAGGTAGAAGCAGAGGAGCAGTTCCAGGCACAGTAACATCCAGACCATTAGTTCAGCCTCTATAGGGTGCCCAAGGTCGAACAGCTGCATGCACATATGCTGTAAGAGCCAGAGAAGAACATGATGCTCCTGATGTTATTATAGGTAAATTTTTTCTCTTCACTAATTGTGTTCATGCATTAGTTGACCCAGGCTCCACCCATTCATATATAAATACTGAAATTACACGAGAAAAGGGTTTAAATATTTCACCATTAGAGTAGGACATCTTAGTAAGCAATACATTGGGACATAGTGTAATTGTGAACAGAGTATATAAAGATTGCCCTATTCAAGTACAAAATTATACTTCCCCTGCAAACTTGATTAAACTACCATTTCATGAGTTTGATGTTATCCTGGGTATGGATTGGCTATCTACACATCAAGCTATGGTAGACTATAAATGCAAACGGGTTATTTTAAGAACTCTAGATGATCAAGAAATTTTAGTAGTAGGGGAAAGGTCGGACTTCTTATATGATGTGATTTCAGCCATGGCTGCAAAACGATTAATAAGGAAGGGATGCATAGCTTATTTGGCTTACGCATTTGAAGTTAAGAAAGAAGGGTCGAAAGTTTCTAATGTTCCTATAGTATGTGAGTTCCCTGATATGTTCCCTAATGAACTACTAGGCTTACCACCTGATAGGGAAGTTGAATTTACCATTGAGGTAGTTCCTAGTACAACTCCTATCTCTATACTACTCTATAGAATGGCACCCACTGAACTTAAGGAACTCAAAGTACAGCTGCAGGAATTACTTGATAAAGGCTTCATCAGACCTAGTGTAACACCCTGGGAGTGCCAATATTATTTTTTAAGAAGAAAGATGGATCGCTCAGGCTGTGTATTGATTATAGATAATTAATAAGGTGACCATAAAAAATAAATATCCATTACTAAGAATTGAAGACTTGTTTGACTAGCTAAGGAGTGCAGGTATCTTTCCTAAAATAGATTTGAGATTGGGCTATCATCAGCTTAAGGTGAAAAAACCAGATGTTCCTAAAGCTACTTTTCGCACAAGGTACGGGCATTATGAATTCCTGGTTATGCCTTTTGGCCTTACAAATGCTCCGACGGCTTTCATAGATTTAATGAACCGAATCTTTCATCCCTTCTTAGGTTAATCTGTAGTAGTCTTTATTGATAATATTTTGATGTATTTGAAAACTCCAGAAGAACATGATAGGCATTTGCGAATAGTCCTGCAAATTTTAAGAAATAAACACATGTATGCCAAGTTTAGTAAATGTGAATTTTGGCTAAATGAAATCTCCTTCCTAGGCCATGTTGTTTTAGCAGAAGGCATTAAGGTAGATCTAAAAAAAAATAGAAGCTATCCCGTAGTAGAAAATACCCAAAAATATCACTGAAGTCAAAAGTTTTCTCGGATTAGCAGGTTACTACAAAAAGGTTTGTAAAGGGGTTTTCTACCATTACAACACCACTCACCAGGCTATTACAGAAGAATGTTAAGTTTGAGTGGATGGATAAATGTCAAGAAAGTTTCGAAAAGTTTAAAAGCATGTTGACTGAAGCTCATGTGTTAACACAACCTGAATTGGATAAGGAATTTGTGATTTATAGTGATGCCTCCGGAAATGGGTTAGGCTGTGTACTTATACAGGAAGGCAAGGTAGTTGCTTTTGCTTCCCAGTAACTCAATACGCATGAAAGAAATTATCCTAAGCATGATTTAGAACTTACAGCCATTGTATTTGCACTGAAAATATGGAGACATTACTTATATGGTGAAAAATGTTATATCTATACGGACCATAAAACTTAAAGTATTTACCCACACAGAAAGAGCTTAATTTGAGACAAAGACGATAGCTTGAACTTATATAAGATTATACTATCTCATTAATTATCACTCAGAAAAAGCGAATGTAGTAGTCGACGCTCTTAGTAGAAAATATATGGCAGCCCTGGGAACTAGGAATGTTAGATTAGCAATGGCATATGATGGAGTAACGATAGTTGAAATGCAACTCAAACCGAACTTTCTACAACAAGTTATAGTGGCCCAAAAGTAAGATGAATGACTCACTTCAATTATGAACCAGTTGCATGGTGAAAAAGAAGGTGAATTCTCTATAAGTGTTAATGGCTACCTTTATTACAAAAAGAGGTCATGCGTGCCTGATGAAGCAGAATTGAAGAAAAGTATCATGATAAAAGCACATAACAACAGTTATATGATGCACCTTGGCAGCAACAAGATGTATCTAGATTTGAAAGCATATTATTGGTGGCTAGGTATGAAGCGAGATATAACAGACTTTGTTATTAAATGCTTAACTTGTCAATAAGTGAAGGCAGAACACTAGGTTCCTTCCGGGTTACTCCAGCCTATTTCAATATCAGAATGGAAATAGGATCATATTACAATGACCTTTATCATAGGTTTACCGCCTATAAGGAAAAAGCATGATACTATTTGGGTAGTAATTGATCGACTGACCAAATTAGCCCACTTCCTACCTATGAGAATGGACTATCCACTAGCAAAACTAGCAGAGATATATATAAATGAAATTGGCAAGCTACACAGAGTTCCAATATCTGACAAAGATCATCGATTCACTTCACGGTTTTTCAATTGCAAGAAGCATTAGGTACAAAGCTTCATTTCAGTATGGCTTTCCATCCATAAATAGATAGACAGTCAGAATAGGTTATCCAAGTGTTTGAGGACATGTTAAAAAGCTGCATATTGGAATTTGGAGGCAATTGAGAGAAATACCTTCCTTTAACTGAATTCCCCTACTATAATAGTTATCAATCAATTATTCAAATGGCACCTTGTGAAGCCTTGTACGGGAAAAAATGTAGAACTCTATTGTGTTGGACATAATTGAGTGAAAATAAGTTAGTGGGATCAGATTTAATTTGTGAGACAAAAAAAAGTATGGATAATCAAGGACAGATTAAAGGAAGCAATGAACCGACAGAAATCTTATGTGGATTTGAAAAGAAAAGACATAGAGTTCCAGGTTGGAAATAAAGTATTCCTCAAAGTATCACCATGGAAGAAAATTTTGAAGTTCGGTAAGAAAGGTAAGTTAAGCCCTAGGTTTATTGGTCTCTATAAGATTCTTGAGCGTGTGGGACCAATAGCCTACATGCTAGCTTTACCTCTAGAACTAGATAAAATCCATAATGTTTTCCACGTATCCATGCTACGGCTGTATAAATCTGATCCCACTTATATAATTCAATCAGAAGAAATACAGATCCGGCCTGATTTAACATATGAGGAGGAACCGATAAGGATACTTGCCAGGAAAATCAAATAGCTAAGAAATAAACAGATCCCATTGGTAAAAATCCTCTGGACTCATCACAATATGGAAGAAGCTACGTGGAAGCTCAAGGAAGCGATAAGGCAACAATATCCACAGTTGTTTGAAATAGGTAAAATTTTGAGGACAAAATTTTTATTAGTAGGGGAGAAATATAATGCCCTAAAAACTCGGTAATCCTGAATAATACTTTTCGGGTATGAATAGTATCGCCCAAAATGAATAGTACCATTCGAAGGTGAAAAGTATTTTACTTGACTATCAAAAAGTACAATTCGTAAGGAGTATTAGGATGTAATTTGAGGTAAAATTGAGTTCAATAACTCTTTAAAAGTCAAAAATAAAAATAAGATATGGTTCGGTTTGAATGGTAACATAGTTTGACTAAATTTCGACCGAGCTTGAAATAAAAATGCTAGACCTCTGAAAAATTATTCGAACACATAGACTCACTATAAATATTATAAGAGATTTTTCGGTGGGTGACTTAGAAAAATAAATTTTCAGACTAGTAAAACTCGTCAAACCGGAAAACGACGTCATTTTGACCCGTAAATTTTTGTGTACCCTAATAAATATTTTTTAATAATTATGGACATATTTTTATGGGAAATGGTGCAAAAAAAATAATTGAGTTTGAAAATGTAAGAAAAATTAACTAGTGAGCCTATTTTGGGTTGGATCAAGTGGTTGAAATTGATTTGGCCCATTTTGGATGGGCATAAAAGGACCAAATACCAAAATTTTCAAGAGAATTCCACCACTATCACCACTTCTCTAGATGCGACCTCCTCTCTCATTTTTCTCTTCATTTTTTTTCAAATTTCTTTCCAAAATTATACCAAATTTCATCCCCAAATAATTCTAAGGCTCTAAATTCATCTTTGACAATCTCAAGAACTTAATTTTGGTGAAGAAATTGATAGAATTGTGAAGGAAGAATTTAGAGTAAAAATCCAAGTGAGTTTAGTGAATTTAATTGAGTTTTGGGTAGATTTGAAGGTGGAGATTTATAATTCATACAATTTTTGGATTATTGAAAGGAAAAATTGAAAAAAAAACTTATGCATGTAATTTTGTTAGATGAAGGTGACAAAGAAGGAACAAGCAAAAATAAGAAAAAAAAAAGAAATATAGAAATAAGCAAGAAGAAGAGAAAATAAGGTTCAAGGATACAAATTCTACTGTTTTCTATTTATTTTGATGGTTTTCATATGTATGTATGTACACGCATGAAAAAAAAATTATGAAATTATGGAAATCTAGCATAGAAACATGAATTTTAGTTTAAATTATTATATTTGGAATGAATGATTTGATGAAAATAAGATTTGAACTAGATATGGTGAATGAGTCTAATGATATATCATAAGGAAAATAGGTTGAGTTTATGAGATTTTAATGAATCTTAGTAGGAAAATAAAAATAGAATTAAAATAAGGTTAGTAGGAATTTAGTATAAACTTGTAAAGATAGGACAAATATAGGAGTAAAATGGCAATTATGTAAATAATTTATAATAAAAGGGAGTAAATGGTAATTATGCAAGAAATAGAATTAAAAAAAGAGATTAATAATGAAGTAATAATTAAAATTAAGGAAATGTATGTAAAGGGTTTGTGTTAGTAAATAGATATCATAATAATTAACTATGCATGAATATGTGTTATGGAATAATAATAATAATAATAATAAGTAACAATAATAAAAATTATTATGAATTGATTGTGTAAGATAATATGCATAATATGTATGTTTTAAGATGAAAAATATTAAAATTGTATCTACCACTAGGCGTAGACCACCTAGCGTAGTTATTATTGCACGTAGGTTTAGGTTGTACATATTGAATAGTATAGAAATTGGAGCAAGTATATGACTGCAGGATTAATGATCAAGATAATTTAGTAATAATTTGGACTTTTATACTAAAAACATATGTATATATAGTTTTGCAATGTACAATATTGTAACCAACAATATATATGTATGCATGATGCTACGAATGATATGGATCAATGTTAGATGTATTAAACAATTTATATTATGGATGATATGAATATGCATGTGTGATGAAATGATTTGTGTAAATGATTGGAACTGTGGTTATTGGTGGTTGTTGAAGTATTATGGAGTATAACGAGAGTATTTTTTTTCCAATTTACAAGAGGGTAAAATTCACAGTACAGCCATTATGCTGCTGAGAATTTTAATAAATGAATAGTAAACTAAGATAATTATAAGCATATCGGTAATATATATATATATATATATATATATATATAATTTACACAAATGTGTTTAACATTATTAAGAATAAGAAATAACATTTAATATGATTATGAGCCCATTTGAAATATCCATTATATATAACGTATCACAAGTTTAGGGTATTGCAGAAACCGTGTAGACTAGATTTGAGCCAGACAATCATAGCATGCATTCTTTTTTTTTTTTTAGCATTCATTTAATATAATATAATTATTATATTTATTGTCCTGTAATTATGTATTAAGACATAAAGTAAAAAGGAAATAAAAGAAAAGGTAAAAGAATATATATAACTCAACTAGATATAATTGATATGCATGAGATGAAGATATTATAGGCTTAATCTAGTATATGAAAAGTGATTGAACATGTAAACAAGAATTAGCGTAGCTAGTTTCAAGGATATTTGATAAGTTAGAAAAATAAGTTTAATTAAGTATATACTCATAGAATAATAATGATTTATATAAGAAAAGTTTTAAATTTGGATATGTTATAGCTATCCAATTTGTAGCACTTAATATACATTATGAAACATATTCCTAATATATGAGAGAGTGCTATAATTTTGAAATTCATATTATATATTACATGCATGATGATAATTTAATTTAGATTTGCTATTTTTTAAATTTAAAATAGAAAAAATTACATTATTTATTCTTTTTAAATTTTGTTATAAAAAATATCTCCTTAGTAAAATAAAAATAAAAGTTTGTGATCATGAAAATTTGGTAGTAGCACTGGAAATTAAAATTGTAAAAAAGTTTATTAACAAAATGAATTTGGGATACAATCATAATGGACTTCCACGATTACTTTTTCTGTTCCCTTTGTTAACTATGTATTAATAATTGTATTATATTTTATATTATATATAAAATATAGTTATCTAGTTATAGCAAAATGAGACTTCTAATTAATAAATTATTAATACAATTCACTAATAAATTAAATTATTAAATAACAAAATTAACTCAATTAATTAATATAATAAGATTGGCTTTTATGTAAATTTGTTTGTCCTCCTTCATATTCCCACTTTTATATATACTAGTTTTTCATTAACGTGTCTTGCACGTGAATATTAGATATTGAATTCTATTAATCACCATTTAGTTTTTATATAATTTTTTTATTAATTTGTTTGGTCTTATTATGATATTTTATTTATAATGAATTATAAGTTTACATATGTATCTCATATTCTATTAAATTACTTTCTTCATTATTAAGAGTCATATATAAAATAAAATTAGTAAATATTTTACCGTCATTTTATATATCTCTCTAAAATACAAATAGTAATGATATTAAAATGAGTTATGCATATCAGCACTCAAAAACTGCAAACATCAGATAATAGATAAGAGACTACTTGATTATAGAGCAGAAATTTTTTTAGAAATAATGAAATATTACTGTAATCTAATAATTAATATTCTAATTGGTTTTCACTTTCTTTAGTGTGTCTAGTTTCAGACAACCAGTTGATGAACATAAAGCAAATGCAATGAGCAGTCTCCTCTTCTTCTAATTAATACCTTCCATGCCACTGCCCTCTCATACGGGACTGGCATATACCTCCCTGAAGACACATGAATCCCTGCAAATATAACTAATCCACCAATTATGTTTAATCACCCTTTAATTACTTTAATAAAATCAAATTGCAGTCCCAAATTTTCTGTTACATGTATACCTCTTGCATTATTTGAAGGAACTGAGAACAAAGTCTTCCTTCCATTGTCATCAAATATCTTTTCCGGCCTAATATCTTTTTATTAAATTATTTTTCCTTTCTTTCTAATATTAATTATTTAATTTTTTATATATAAAATATAATTATTTAATGTTAATAGAATTGAACTTTTAATTAATGAATTATTAATACTATTTACTAATAAATTAAATTATAAAATAATAAAATTAATACAATTAAATTTACTTTTTTGGTAAATTTTTTTTTATCTCTCTTATTCTCGTGTGTATATATAAAAGGTGAGTCTACTGTATCTCCGCACGTGGGTTACAAGGGGAAATTTTTACGGCTTTGATTAGTCGATCGAGCAGCTTCCTTTACATAGTGAGGATTAGATGTGCAGAGGAACGTGAATATGTCGTTATCAAGCGCGGCGTATTCAGTATCTAAAATATTATTTATAATAGAAAACTTTTTAAAATTTAATTTTATAAAATAAAAATATTTACCGTCTAAATTTATTAAATAATTTAACAGAATACTGATATGAACCTTTTACATCAATAAAAAATTTGTATATATAAATGCTATATGTACAAAATAGATTCAACAAAATATTTTTACTATTTAATAAAATATTTGATCACATTTGGTTTAAGAAAAAATGATAAAAAGTGTTGGAAAGTAATAAAAAAATGTGAAATTTTTTTTGGGATCCACTTACACATGGTAAGTACTTTTATGTTATAAAATAAAAATTTGAGAGATTTTATATTACAAATAATAATTTAAGTACGGAGTTATTATGAGTTACATAATTAAAGTACCATTGGTGTAATTCATCCCAAGAAAAAACAACCTCCATTTCAGTCCCACTCTAAGATTATTTCGGCTCTGCAATTGTTTTCATTATCAGCCTTTTTTTTCCCTATCAATTAGTACTCATCATCCTTTAATTATTTCCTTTGGGCCGTAGGGAAAGATGACAGTACAGATTATTAGAATTTTTAGAGACAAATAATCTGATTAATAATTAAAATGACAGAATGATATTTTAATCCTTAGTTTTGTTCTTTGTGATAGGCTACGATAATACTGATGGAGACGACCATCATATTACGGGCAAGTATTAGGATAATATTTTAGACTCTATAACAGATCTATATATATAATTATAACTATTCGCTTATTATTATTATTGTGTGAATGACTATGTGATTAATGATTTAATTTTGTAATAAATAAAATCTGGAATATCGGTAAATTGTGTGAAATTATGGAGATGCATTATACTATGATATTAGAACTTAGAATATATCAAATATTGCATCACATGCAATCAAAATTAGAAATTTCGAAAATTATAGATTTTAAAATTTTTCAATTTTACCGAAACATGTAAATATTGTATAACATGAAAATACATTTTATGTTAATTTTATGTATTTATCCATAACTTTTACAAAATATATTTTGCAACTTTTAAGGATAATATTCATTTGCTAAAATTATCCAATGATTTTAAAAACAAAATGGAAAATAAAAGAATTATGATAAATTTTTTATTATCAAATTCACCAATTATGCAAACCAAGCAAAAATATTCAAAATTTTAGTTGCATTGATGAAACTCATTTGCTAATTCAAGATGTATGATCACAAATATCTCATTCTTATAAATTTATAAATTACGAACACCTTAAAGGCTTTTTTTTTTGTATTTTTCTTTCAAAGCTTTTCTAAGAAAAATAATTGAAAGAAAAAATTAATCGAAGAGGAAGAAGGAGAAGCAAATAAGAAGAAAAAGATGAAGATTAAAAAGTTATTAAAGAAAAAAAAAATCAACCGTGCCATTCAATTTGGCAGATGAGGTATTTTTTTTCTTAATTTTTGATTTATAATGCAATGATAGTGTAATAATTGTATAATTCATTTTTTAATTACTATCGTTAATTATAGAATCAATCTTCTTTTCTATTAACCATAGTAATTACTTTAATATACCACTATAGTTAATTTAATTAACAACTTAATTAAATTATAATAATTTTAATTAACACTTTAATTAAAATTATATATAAGAGAAATAGTTAAAATTAATCAATATTAATTTTAACTCAAAAAATATAAGTGATCATTTCTAATTTAATTC
>CATIWF010109566.1:0-10524 GCA_949630135.1 Balakata baccata
CGCTGCTTTAGAAGCATTAGCGAAGGCAAGAGAAGAGAAAATCCCAAATGTGGTTCTTTACAATTACCCTTCTTTCTCCGGTGCTTTCGGTGCTTTGTTTGCTCACCTCTTCCACTCCCGCCTCAATCTCCCTTTCCTTATCTTGCCCTTCTCTTCCGTTGAGCCGCTCAGGTCCCAACACCACCTGCAAAAGTAGTCATCTTCTTGATTTTGGTTCCAATATAGATTATTACTCTACTTTTGTTTATTGGTTTTTTCAGGGTTGAAGATTTGCACTTTGAAGGACTTGAAAGATGTTATCTTCTTGATTTCCTTGGTCCCCCACTATTCGCTGCTATGCTTTCGCGGCAATCAATGTGCGAGTAGGCTAGCTATGATCATTTTGTCTCATGATGGTTATTTTTTAACTAAAGAGCTAAACTTAGTGGTTTTTTTACAGGGTAATAGGTTTTGATCATCGAAATTCAGCACTTTCCAGGATTTCATCTATAGAAGAGTGTCGAGAGAGAGTCATATTTCATGTTGATCTTGAGAAGAGTAGCTCTAGTGCTGTATATGACTATTTCTCTAACAAGCTTGTAGAGATGAAGTCTCCTAACGTAAGTAAATCTTAGACTATATTCTGTCATGAGTAATTTAGTTCGGTAGGCTTATAAGTGGAGAACGTACTAAGCTAAGAATTTGTTTCTGTTGATAAAAATAAGGAGGGAGTTGCCGGAATATTGGATGCAGAAAACCAAGACCGCTTTGAAATGGTTCTTAAGTACATTGAAGATGTAGATCTTCGACGATGGAGCTTTCCAGATATTAGAGCTTTTAATATTGGACTAAGAGAATGGCGCTCGAAGATAAATTGCATTACTAATCCATTTATATTTGAAGAGGTTTGATACCTTCAGTTTCAATTGATCTTTTTCTGCATTTTGTCAAAATTGTTTATTTAAGAGGCTTCTTCATCTAACTATAGCATTACTGCAATGTGTTTTGTTTGATGAACTTGAAATCGTTCTCCGTCTATGTACTGAGCAATTTAAGAGAAGTTTGAGGTGCGGATAATTGTTTTCTTGGGTTTTTGAGTCAAATTAGCTGTAAGGCTCACCGAGAGTTTATATTATCACAGAAGGAAAATGTCTGGCTGGAAATGTTTGACAAGTTTTATAAGTGGCATGCATGTTGCTGCTTGATTTTACATATTAGTATCCTGGTTGTTGCTGATGCTTTAGATGGTGTTTGGTGTCATGATACACAATTCCAGGTGCCACTCAAAACTGGGTTTTTTAACATATAGATTAATGTGCAGGTTTTGTACTGGAAAATGCATATAATTGAGATATTTAAATATGGGGTTAAAACATTTCATCTTCATGAAATCCTCTGAATAAATTTGTCAAGTAGTTAGAAACCATGATCTCAAAATATGAATGACAGGAGATTTATTTCATGATAGTTTTTTGGTTTGTACTAAATGGGTTCCTTCAGTTTTTTATTCTATTTTCCCATATCGCATCTTCTGTATGGATTTATCAATTATCACCTTGTATGTTAGTAATTCTGATGTCAAATTTGGTATCTAATATACAGCAACATTTTTATGTTAGATGGATGAGACGGGAATTTCTATAGGTTTATATAACTTGTTATCATCTAATTTTCACTGAGGAGAGTGAAGTCATTTTTTTAAAGCTTAACTTTCACAATATAATGATTTATTGTCATATTTTGAAAACTTAGCTGTTACAATAAGTTGTTTAAGTTGAATAACATGTCCATTTTCTATACCTATTTTCTCTTATTTCTTCATGATCTCGAAAATATCTATTGGTGCTGAAGCCTATTCAACTTGCACTTGTCGTAGTTATTGGAAATAAGTTCCGCTGACTTAATTGCTAAGGGAAATTCATATATTTCTTCTCGCAAGAGTGCTGCAAGAAAGTTGCTGGATAAAGTTTTCAGAGTTCGGTTGGGTAGAGGATTTTATGGGGAATGCCTGGTAACTAAGATCTCTACTTCTCAAATCATCTTTATATTATATATTTCACACTAAGGAAATGAATCAGGCTCCTCTATTTCATTATCTCTTGAACCAAACATTTAGTATATTCTATCACTGCTTCTCCTAATCCCACTGCTGGAGCTAGCAAACTTAGCTGGGAATTTTTCCTGGTACAACAAGTATGTTATCTTATTCTTGTTCTGTGATTACAGGGGATTCGAGCAGATGGCTATTCCTATTTAAGTGATGAAATTGGTAGGCAACTGAGTGTAAAAAGTGCTGCGGCTGGTCTACGGTAATATATTTTTATTGTGAATCCAGGCCTAAATTATCTTCTGGTGTATTTGGTTGTAAGAAGTATTTCTAAGCCTCCGTTTGTTTGCGGAAAATAATATGTTTCTGGAAAATGTTTTCTGAGGAAAATATTGTTTTGGAAAATAATTTATTTTCTGTTGTTTGATTATATATATAAAATTTTAAGAAAATTATTTTCTAATGTTTGATGTATTTTGAAAAATATTATTTCTTTTGCATATAAAAATCTATTAAAATATTTAAAACATTTCAAAATTTGATATTTTTAATTTATAACTATGTATAAAAGAAAATTATATAAAATAACAATTTTTTTTTTAAGAACATTTCCAGTAATCGGCTACTGGTGGTGGCCGAAGGTCACTGAAAATGATTTTCAGTAGTTAATATGTTAATTAGTATATATTTAGTTAGTTTTAGTATAAAAAGTTTTATATAAATAAAGTATGTCAAGTTCAGAAAATGACTTTTCATTCTTAAAAGAAATCATTTTCCAGAAAATTGACTTAGTTTTCCTTTTGATTGGGAAAATATTTTCCGTTAACCAATTTTCTTGGATGCACCAAACACAGGAAAATGCATGGAAAATATTTTCTGCTAAACAAATGGAGCCTAATATTGCATTCAAATTCCCACTGATTTTAGCCACAAGTATATTGGGGATAATTAATTATTTGAGCATGGATCTGACTTATTTCAAAAATCTGGTTGCGAGGCAGACTTAGCACTTGATGTGATTTCTTATTAGTTTGGACATTTATCATTGATAAACTTTTCACTTTAATTTAGCATCTTGCTAGTTGCTCCATCACATTCGCTAATTACTGTTGAGCTGATTCCTAATTGTGGTATACTTGGACATAACTTAAGAGTGTCTGCCTTGACTTCATCAGGCCCATAGGAGCTGTTGTTTACATGCAAAGAAATAATCTTAAGATGTGCTTGAGGAGTACAGATAGTGCTACTGATACCTTGGAAGTTGCCAAGGTATTCTTCATGATGAAAAGTGAAAACTTATTCTTTTTATATTGGTTATTTTGGCTTTAATCTTCACAGCAAGTTCCCTTTGCTTTGCAACATGAAGGCATATGGCGGAGGTGGATTACCAAGTTCCAGTTCCTTTATAATACGGATGGACGACTATAATCAGTGGATTTCAAATAATGCATCATGATTGTGTTAAGGTATCAGCATTAGTAACGCACTCTAATACTTTTTTAACCAATAACACTCTAATACCTATTTCTATTGACTTTTGGGTTTATGTGTTTATTTATCCAATACAGCTTATCGCATAATTTGAAAAACACCCGATGACACTGTGGTTCAGCATTAGCATTTGCTTGCTTTATTAATAGTAATGCCAGATCCTGTCCAATGAAACCAAATAATTTGAAGTATGTTTTTAAAATGCAAGCCATGTTAACTTTACTCCCATTCAGAGGGTTAATATGATTAAAGTATGCGGAAATTATTGTAATTTCTAGTAAGGGATACACCTATTAGCTGCTCTAAGAAACAAAAACCACTTAAGATGCTTTTCCCTATTTGATAAAAAAGTGTACCAATCCAGATTGCCTAATGTTTATCGCATTTTTTTTTCTCTCAATAAACCATTTTTTAGTATAGTTCTACTTTTCGAACACCAACCACAATGTGTTGTTCCTATGTGCTAGCACTCCAAATGCCCTGTTGCCTTTGGTGTTGGCATCAAAGCATGGTGTAATGGATATGCACGTCAGGGTATAATCCAAGTAGTATATCAATGTGAAATAATAATGTTCTATAATATTCTTGTTTCACTTTCATTAGAAGACGTAACATGAAACTGCACTTACATATGAAGCTGAGGTAACAGAGAATGTACAGTACTTATAAACGTTCAGCAGTTATGACTGCTTCATTTGTATAGCTCACTGTGGATTATGTTCTTCTGTCATCTGATTATCTGTCCTTTGTAAACCCTTCGAGCGGAAACACCATGGAACAAGACCTCCATTAGTTCACTGGACAACCATCAATCTCTATGCCCTTGGCTGTTGGACAGGTTGCTAAATCACAGTGTTCCCCATCTGTGCCCCACCAAGTTAAACTTCTATTTTCCATGCCCACTGAGAAGTACAACAGCACTGCCATGAAAGCCACTCCTGCATCCAGTGCTGCTGAAAGAATGTAATTGTACCTCTGCCACCACTGTTTTCTGTAGCGGAAGATGAAAAAATTGAAGATTGTTCCTACAATGATCCATGAATTATAGTTTACTGCTGTTGCTGGGGGCATCGAGCCAGTTGATCCTAGAAGAACCGGAAGGTTAATCAGGGGAATCCAAGATTGCTTTGGAAATGCCTTGTGCATCATCCAAACTATAATTGGTCCAACCGCTCCTCCAAGAAAGAACCAATTCATGGCACTATAGTTTCCAAGACTTCCAAATATACGTTTTGGTCCCACCAAACCCCATATTACTGAAGCATCAAAGAAGACTCTGTCACCTGGGCATGTCCAGGGACTGTCAGGGGGAAGCAGATCGTCCTGGCATATGTTATGAATGGAGGTCAGCAGCCACCATGCTACAGCAAGGTTGATGGTTCCAGCAAGCATTGTTCCTATGAACTAGGCATTCCCAAATGGAAAAGAAAGAAATAAAATATCAGTAATTGTAACTCAAAGTGATGTATTACAAACCAAACGATAGAACATGTTTAATGCTTCTGATTGTTTATTATAATTAGAATTCTGAACACCCAAGGATTTGGGTGCAGTAGCTTTTGATACAACATTGTTAAGAAGAAGAAATGTACCTGGACCAGGAACATTGATCTTGGGGGTATCTTCATATAGTGCCCAAGCTTGAAATCGTTGAGGAAGGAGACAGCCTGAGCCATGCTCATATAGCCGTACACTTTGAAGCATACATTGGCTATCGGTCTTCCTGGATATATGATTCCCATGACATACTCAGTGATTATGTTTAGCCCTGGTGTCTACACATGAAATATCCGGTCAATTGTGAGAAAAAGTTCTCACAGATTATGAAATGGAGCCAAAGTTTTCAAATATAATTTTCTTCATCAGTACAACAGAAACTGTGTACCAGTTCACATATTATATAATATCTTAGTATGTGCTAGAACATATGAGGATTACTCATTATTCTGAGAAACCGTAGTTTGAGACCTTTTCTCTTTTATCAGATTTAGATTTGTATATGTATGCAAACTTATATCAAATTACCTGGTTTGTTGTTGCAGTTATGATGCTGATTGGAAGGGTGAAGAAGAAAGCCATGGCACTGGCAAATAGGAGTCCCCACCATGGCATCTGAACCTGATCATTCAAGACTATACAGAGAACAAGGGAAACCGCAAGTGTCACAGCCAGCAATAAGTGAAACCACCATGAAGGTATGTCCTTATATCTTTTCATTAGTCTGGTATGGATATCCTCCTTGCCCTCATGAGAAGCGCGATATCGCCCATATATCTCCCTGTGGAATTTGTACTTGTTTGCTCAGGGCATGATAATATGCAAAATATTGATGAGAATAAGATGCTTTTATTTTTTTTTTCCTCAAGTATGTATTCATACTAAAACTATAGTATAAGAATAACATGTAGTTGACACTTGACAGAACATACTAAGGAAGCTGGAAAAGTTTTCTTGCTCTATCCTGGGAAAAATAGAATGAAGAAATGCAGAATTTTATCTTAAAATGACAAAAGCATTAAGTTGTTATTTGAAAAGGAAATTTAATTCTATGATTTGGATCTGAAATATTTTGATGTAATAGTTCATTTTTAGTATGATGCTGAATCTTATAAAAAAGGAATTGTATATTTATATGCTAAGTTCAATAATACTATAAAAATGTGCATTTGTTATTCTTAGACTTGAGAAAATAATATTATGTTGGAAAACATATAAAATAACTAATCTCATGATAGACCTATCGACTAAAATGGCCATGAAATTTTGATTTTCATCCATTTTATGGCATGTCAATTTGCTCAATTCATAGAAATGAAAATTCGTGGTTAATAGGTATGTTTCTGGAAATTGAAAAGTAAAAGATTACCTTCCATAAAAGAAAGCTACATGTGTAAGAGTTGAAGCAATGGTGGCAAAACCGAAGCCATAGGTAAGAGCAAAAAACATGCTCAAATGAATTCGTCCTTGCTCCTCATACTTTGGAAGATCTATCTCAAACTTGTCATTGACAATAGCTGTTATATTATACTTTTGGCCTTGAGCTGTAAACAAGTGTGAGGAGAAAATGGGAAATCTGTGTGCATTATACAAGTCTAGGCCCCAGTAAGCAATGGGAATGGCAATGTAGATTATCAAGACATAACCCAGAAATACATTAACAATTGCAAAGAAAGGGCTAATGAGGGGGCTGAACAAGAAGGACGCCACAGCCGTCCAGTCAAGGGTCAAAGCTCCAAGTCCAAGGCCCTTCATGCCTGATCCAAGTTGTTGTGCCGTTACTGACTTTGAGAACGCCCAGCATACCCATGAAATGCTTGTGAGTGTCGTGAATAGATACCCTGGAACTACATACCAGGAAAAACTGCAAACTAATGCAATTAGGAAGAATTTTGCCCGTGTCATGCGTTGTTTTTTATCCTCTTTTTCATGTAAAGCCCTGCAAAATCATATGGTAGTTCACATAGACATTAGGTCATATGCAATCATAAATGTAGTTGAGCAATGCGAAGCACAATTGCCTTGTCAAGTGACTGTCCAACGCTCACCGCACTATTACTTGGTAAGGAGAGAAAAAAAACTCAAATAGCAAGAGAGAAATACTAAAATTTTTTAGGAGTTTTCTCTCTCATTACTAATCAATGGGTTGGTGAGTGTTAGACAATGACTTGAAAAGGTGATTTCAACATTCCTCAAATGTATATTTTAGACTTGCAAATGCCGATCAAAGTGCTGAGGGAGAAGATGGCATATGTGAATTTCGAACTACAGCAGCTATAGAAGTAAACACGAGGTACATTTTCAGCCATGTATGATGATTTTACAATTTCTGTTTATCTAATTAGCACAACCCTACACTCTACCTCAACTTAGTTCTCCTAGCATTTCAACAATGGAGGTTAAAAGTGAAGGTCGAAGGATTATATATAGTGTTGTGGCAATCAGATAATTATATGATTATTGGGACATGTTGAATAATCTTAAATCAAACATCAGGACCCTTTATGTTATTATTGGATAGAAATATGCTCATATGCATCTCAGTGCAGGATATAATGGGCAAGACCGCAAGAGGACGGACTTTTTTTTTGACATTTCTTTCTGATCTTTATGTTTTATTCTCCTAAAGCCATTGTTTCTCTGTCTGTATATAGTCAAACTTCACTAAGATTTGGGCTTCTTTCACCATCCAAATGTCCTATCATCTAAAGACAATTTACCCACTATCTCACTCAGTGTTTCCTTGACAAACACTTTGCTTAATCAATTTATTGCACAACTAAAATAAGATCAACCGGTCATAGAAAACATTATTCTGGATGTGTTAAGGGTTCCTGTCAGTGGGTTCAATTCTATTTTATGAGTTGTCGAAGTTATGATTTTAAATAACAGTTTTGCGTAATGTATCAACGTATTAGTATTGGACTATATTATTTATTAGTACTGTAAATTCTAAAAAAATAATTGGCAAAATTGTCTAATTACTGTATTCTATATCGTATTAGTATCGAAATTGAACTTATTTTAAGGATGATATATAACTTATTGAAAAATATTTAAAACCTGATCAAAGTAACTGATAGAAGAAAAAAAAAAAGAAAGGCAAAGGTAGTTAATGAACTTTAAAAAGCTCTAATGCATTTCATTTTCTGCACATGATTTCGTCAGTTATCTTTATTGCTAGTCGCGGTGAATCTCACTTGTCTGTTAAAGTTCTGTAGTCAAAATTCGTATTATAAATATTAAAATCTCGAAAATTTGTCAGCAATTCAGACAAATCAATCATATCATTTTATTACATTGAATTACTTATAACTTTCCATGGCTACATTTAATATTTTTCATGCAAGTCGCAGGTATTGTTTTTTTTTTTTTTTAATTTTATTTTAATGAATTGAGTCGATTATAAATCATCATATAAAAAATATATGCTTATTATACAAGTGGAAAAATGGTAATTTATTTACGTTATTATAAACACAAGTAACCTTTTATTATTATTATTATTATTGGCTAGTCAAGGAGAACAGAGTGGCTGAAGGATCAAAATTCAAAAAGTAGGAATATTTTCATAAACGACGAGTCAAATTGTCCTTTTCCAAATGTGGAATAAAATTCTCGGCCTGTGCGAGGGAATTGAGGACGTCAAAAGATTCTATATGGCTTATTCAGTTGACTCTAATAATAATAATAATAATAATATTTATTATTATTATTATTATTATTAGTGTGGAAATGTGAAGAGGAGAGGAATACCTGAAGAGAGAAACCTGAACGAGAGTACCAGGCCACCACATATGAGCAGGTTCCACCACATACTTCCTCAGCAGCCCAGCCCAGCCATATCCCAATACCTGCCAATATTATTTTACCATTTTCACTTTTCCAAATAAAATATAAACTTGTAAACATATAATATCTTGGAGACACAATAATTTTTTAATATTAGTCAAATCCCACTATAGAAATTAGTGGGATTTAAGCTTCTCTTCACAGAATCATTATAGAAATTAAGCAATTATTACTTTATTGAAAGGCTTAAAAGCACAAGTTTCTCCTCCGCCTTATCTAATTTGCAATTATAAGAGCATTAAAGTATTTTTAAATATGAAAAATAAAAAAAATTTTAGAAGTCTAATAAATTTTTTTATATATTTTTTATTATTTTATTTTTTACAAATTAATATTTATAAAAAAATAAATTATTTTTATTAAAAAAAAAAGAAAAATATCACACTAATGAAAAAAATAGTATACGTAAAAATTTAATGTGATTTAAATGACATATAAAATAAAAAATGAAATTTAGTTATTTAAATATAGAAAGTTAAATTCATTTTTTTATCTAATTTTAAAAATAGAAGGTCTATTAGTTCTTTTTATCGATTTACACTTTAAAATAAATAAATAAAAACTCAAATAAAAAACTTATAGAATGCTCTAATGTCTAACGCCCAAGTCCAAGATTACTTCTTTTTCTTCCCCCTTTATTTCTTTAATAAAAAAAGCTCCATCATAAAAACTTGCAATTATAGCCCCAAATAAATAATAATCAAGCAAAAGATGTTTTTTTTTTTCTTGTTCTAAGAAAAAACCTTTCCCAACTTAAATTACAATTACAGCCCCTATTGCTAAATATACATAAGAATTCTACATTAAAAAAATTTTTAATTCTTATTAGAATTAAAACTATTAATTTTATAATTTTGGAGAGGATATCAAATTTTGATACTATTAAACTAAAAATTTTAATTCTTAGAAAAAAATACAAAAATTAAAAATAATGATCAACATAACCTCACCTAGCCAAGGAACAAACTTTGTAGTTTGGTAATGAGATGAAGATATTGCTTTTCAAACCAAGAAAGAAACAAACTTTTTGCTTCCAGTTTCAGAAATCAAAGAAAAGCAAGAACCTTTATCGGTCAACAACCAAAATTATTACCTGGGTAGTGACGATGAGAATCCAACTGGCCAAGAAAGAGATTTTCCTTTGGTAAAATGCTTTAATGATAGTAACAATACCAACAGCATAGGCAGATCCATTTCCAAATGCACTTCCAGCATTTGCAAATATGGAGATAAGCACATGTTCCTTCATGTTAAACGGACCCGGATTTAAAGAAAACATCCTTGACCCGAAACCTGGGATCCGAAACTGTGTCTTGGGCAACACAGCAGCCAAGAAATGGCCGATGGGGAGTGTAGCAACTTGGACAGTGATTTGGGTGATGACAAGAGGTTCAGTTCTGTAAGAAAAGAATTGGTTGAGGAAAGAAAGAAGACCACATGAAAGTAAACCCAAGAACCACATCCTAAATGTCCATACTGGAAGGGTAGGGTCATCGGTGTTTGTGACTGTTAGCCGGACCTCCTCAATGGGGGAAACGTCGTCGTCGTTGACGGCGGAGATGGGTTTTTCTGGGTCGGTGGGTTTAGTGCCGTTGCTGGTGGTGGAGTGAGGTGTTTGTACTTCTAGAGTGCCCATGTTGAGGAGGAGCTAGAGGGGG
>CATIWF010109632.1:0-23079 GCA_949630135.1 Balakata baccata
CTTTTATATATCATACATTCATCACATGAATATATAAAAATAGTTACATTAACTATATAGCATGATTATAGACATACTAAAGTCAATCTCTTGAGCCAAAGAGAGATTGACTAGGTCTTACCTAGGTATATGCATGAATTATGACCTAAAAATAGAAATCAAATTCCTACTTCTAAATCTTCTTGTTTATGGCACCATCTTCTTCCTTCTTGCTCCTTTGTATCTTCATCATATCATAATCCTACGTAATCTAATTACATATTTCAAAAATAGAAAATCTCAATTTACACTTGAAGGGAGTAAGATGATAAAAAAAATACATGAGAAAGAAGAGATAGGTAAGAACACGTAAGCCCTATTTACCATAAAATAAAATTCATGCATGCTCAACCACATTGGACCTAAGTCCATAATCATCCATCATGCCTTTCCATACACCCCTAGCATGCATTCTCTAATGCATAAAATTAAAATAAAATATTTAGTGATGATTTTGGATTGTAAATTTGAAAATCGACTCAACACTTGAACCGAAATTGCCTACTTTTATTGTTTCGGTCAATTTAATTTTGTATGTCATTTTAATGTGGAATTTAATAATTAATTAAATTAAGTTAAACTTTATATTTCCAGAATTAATTCAAAATTAATTCACTTTAAAATCAAATTATTAATATGTCAAAAATTAAACAATTTAATTTTAACATACATGTCACTTTCTAGTCATACTAGACATATCATTTGCTCAACTTAAATTAATTTAAAATTAATTTTCAAAAATTTCTAAAATTTTCAGAACCTCAAATCATCATTCTAAGTATCTTTAGGTCAGTCAAGTCTATCAAAATAATTTTGGCACATGCCAGAATTATAAAGACAAACAAACTAACATATAAGACTTTCAAAATGACCTATTTGCCGTCTATAATTAATTTGGAAATTCAATTTCGGCCAAATTGATTTTGGTATGCATCTAACATCAAAATAACATATTTTTAATCATATAAAAATTATTTCAATGAAAATGAAATATTCACATACAAAAATATCAAACAAAACAATCCTTTCAGGTACCCTTAAAAGACCTGTTTCAGTGTTTGTTTGAAAATTAATTAAAAATTTGTTTAATTAATTATTGGACACTTTTAGAGGCTTAAGCACATTTTTAATATGTATAAATAATTTTTCCATAATCAATTTACAAGAAAAATATGAATAGCCCCAACAATTAATCCAAACAAAATCATATATTGATCAACAATGCAATTTTCAACAATATTGTAATAAATTCTAAATTAATTATTTAAATCATATTCAAACCATTTTTCAATCAATACAATCATCCTCAATCATCTCATGATCATATCATAGAAAAAAAAATATGTAAAATAAATTTTATAAATTAATTTCCATTTTACAAATCAAAAGATCCAAAATCATCAAAATCATACAATCCAATTGCACCTCAAGGTGGCTCTGATACCAATGATGAGTTTTGAGCATGTATCACATACATATTACGTAGCGGAAAATAAAATTTTTCAAAATCCGAATCAAATTATTTTACTTGTGTCAATTAAAACTAATTTAATCAAGAAAAATTCAAAAATTATACCTTTATAATTTCTTAATTTTTCTTCAACTTCTCACCTTGTTGGGTTATAGCAAACTACAACAATCCAATTTTGGATTGTCTCTAACAATATTCACGCGAAGATAAGAGGATAAAACCACTATGGAGATGACTTGAACATACCTCAAAGTGCTAGTAATGGTATATATTTATTTGAGAGAAAAATTAAACTTTTTAATTTTCTTGTTGTCTCCATAATTTTTTTTCTCCCAAAATTTTTTTTTGTCTATTTTATGTGTTTTAGATCCAAAAGAAAATCAGAAAATTAGATTAAAATTGAAGAGAGAAGAAAATGAAGAGTTATGAATAGTAAATTGGTCAATTTATAAGGGAAATGAGAGCTGCTGCGCATTGCTGGGCAGGCCAATCGGTAGGCCTGCCAGACAAGAAGGCCCATCAACTATCTTGAGCGATTTTTTCTCGCGATCTTATCGCGAACCGACTTGAAATAATTCTCTCATATTTTGGATCTCATCCAAAGTCATTTTACTCAATCTTAATATCTCCAATGTGTGTGACCCATTAGGTTCCCGGTTATGTTGACCACTTAAATTATCAAATGATTTAAGCAAATCATAAGCGGTATCCAGCAACACATCATGATCTCCAATTAACCGGAAAGTCAGTTGTTTGATGATGAATATTTCCATATACAATTTTTGTACAATTTATCCTTTCACTATTTTATACCTCACTTGATTCAGAGTATGGACAATATGTCAACTCCTGCTAGACTGACTATATCACACCTAACCCAAGTGATGTTAGATCTTGTCATTGAGACTCATTACTCTATTAGACATGTCACTAAAGACCATCTTTAGGACGTTTCCACTCTGCCGAGATATTCCCGATTAATAATCTCGATAAGAGGCTATGGGTATACTCTCCCTCTATCAGGAGCGGTGAATCCTCTATTGGCTATCTAATTACCTTCGAATATCTTAAGTCGTACTCAATTACCACCATATAAGCGACCTTTATAAGGCAACAAGGAATGTAGTCAAAATATAGAATTAATATCCAAGATATCCTTAAGTACCTGAAGTCTAAGGATACTTGTCTCATTACTATGATGAGACTATTATTGACATTTGAATAGATAATCTATATAATGTCCATATAATAGTGTCACGTGGACAAGTTTTATCAACTGTCACTAAACTTGTATCTTAATTGCAATTCAATCATGAAAGAAAGTTTTATAACTAAAAAAAAGACTTGAACTTGTAAGTACAATTAAGAGGACTAGAAAAATAAAATTTCTTTTATGACTAAAATGCAACTATAGTATAAGTTTAGTGACCGCTGATGAAATTAATCTCATTCATGTTGCACTAATACATGAAATCTGATGTGGCACTAAAATTAATATATATGATAACATGTCATCTAACATGGCAAATTTCTAGTGTCACGTTACTATCTACGTTAGTAGGGGGCTATTGATTGCACTGGAACTATTGAAAGTGACTTTTTATGGTAAACAAATTAATTTAGTAATTTTTGTAAAAATTATTATATGACAAGTGATACAAAGTTGAGCGAACGTTATGAAATTAATTCCAAATATCTCACTGCGTAAGAATAATTCATACTTTTTAATTGGTGAAGGAAAAAAGTGAACAAAAGCATCATTATTTCTGTAATTATTTTGCAATTGCAAAATATGGTTCTTACTAACATATCAGAAATTTTTTAATTATATTTTTAAATTCATTTTATTTAAGCAATTAATATCAATTTCAATTTTTAAGACTCAATTAATATTTTAATATATTATATTTATTATTTACAATTAAAGATATTATAAAATAAAAAAAATGAGACTCATTTAAATTTTTTATTCAAATAAAATTATCTCTCTTATTTTTCATATGTTGCAAACTTGTAAATTCTTTTTTCTTTCGTGCAATCGCAATATTACTATTTGCAAGTGCTATAAATATATTACAATTAATTATTAATAATTATTAAAATATTCTTTAAAAGAAGATTTAATTTATTCTATTAGACACTTTTCTATAGTAGCAATGTCATAACTCTCTATGAGTTATGGAGGCATATTTTATTTATTTATTATGTATATATTTTTTTAATTAATTATTAAAATTTATTAAAATTTATTTTTTAGCATCACTTAATTATTTTTTATCTAAATTTTTTAAAGAAATAAAAAAATTAAATTGTACTTTTCTTTAATTTAAATATACAAATTTTTAAAATTTTATCAATTTGTAAATTCCGAAGAAAATTTACTAATATGACACAAAATTATAGTGAGATTAAAAAGGTTATACTAACTAGAAGACTAGAAAGCTGTCATTTTAAAAATTTTAAAACGTCATTATTTTTATTTTTTCTAAAATTTTAAAATCTAATTTTTTTTGACGAAATAATAAAATTTTTGTTTCTTCTTACTCTGTTAACTAGATAATTCTTAAACAAGGCAGTTTTATATATTATTTTTCAAATTTAACGAGAGATTTAAGTTGTAAGATTTTAGGAAAAATAAAAACGATAATATTTTAAAATGATTCAGCTTTCTAATCGTTACAACCATTTTAATTTTACTGAAATTTTATATTATATCAATAAAATTTTATCAGAATTCATAAATTAATATAATTTTAAAAATTTAAATATTTAAATAAAAAATATAATTTAATTTGATAAATTTTAAAAATACTAAAAATGAAAAGCAACAATTAATTGTATGTCGGTAAATCGAAGAGTTTCCGTCCATGCTTGGTAGCCAAGTCATTTTTCCATTTATTTACAACTATGCCACTTCAATTCGCTTCCGAGACAATATCAATTTCTGCTTCGTGTCCTAACCTACAGGTTCAGTCAACCATGGGCCCACAGCACCCTGGTTTTCCCACCTCCCCATATTAGACAGGTACCGATCGGAATAAGAAATTTTAAAATTTATAGATTTTATAAAATCTATAAATTTATGAATTTTAAAAATTTTATTATTTAGTTTAATCATAAAATACTATAATTACTCTTATATTTATATTTAGTTTAATAATCATAATATATAGATTTCACAATTAATTTTTAATTTTATTCTTTATTAAATATTGATCATTTATTATTAATTAAGTATATATAATCAATTCTACTATATATTTAAAATTTTAAAAATAAAATTTAAGAGTTAAAAAATAATGTTATTATATATTATAATATTTAATTGCATTGTTAAAAAATATTTTTTATTAATAATTTAATACATATTAACACTATAATAATAATAATAATAATAATAATAATAAAGCAGTTAGTTGAAATTAAAACAAAATTAATTTTTACTTTTTTAGAATTAAGAATAATTTTGAAATATTATTAATTTATTAGAGATAATTTTGGAATAAAAAAATTTGATAACAATCAATTACTGATCAAAATTTATGGATTTTGGATCCTTCAAAAATGAAGAATTTTAGTGGATGAAGAATTTTTTAAAATCTACGGATTTTAATATTTTTTAAGTAATCAAATGTTTTAATAGAAATCTATGAATTGTTAGAAATTCCTCGTTTAAAATCACTCAATCTAAATATAGTCACAATGTTTGAAATAAAAAGAAATATACAAGAAAATAAAAATAAAAAGATAAAATAAATAAATATTGTCACTTTATAATGTTTAGAAAATAATAAATATAAAGAAATCTTTATTTTCCACTCTCAATTATTTGGATAGATAAAAAATATAGAAAGAAAAAAAATATAGAGATAAAATAAAAAATATATATTTTTACTTTAATTTATTTAGAAAGAAAAAAAAAAGAAAAAAAAGGTAAAATAACTTTTAATTTTCATTTTTCACTTTTTATTCCGAATATAGAGAAAACATAAGAAATTAGATAAAAAAATATCACTGTTACTAATAAAATTATTTTTTCTATCTTAATTATTATAGTAAAGCATTTATTATTTTATAAAATGATATGCAAAATAATAAATATATAATAGAGTCATTCTATAATGCACCTGAAATTTATAACCATTGAATTAGATACTTTTAATTTTAATAATTAAATTAAGTAACTTAAAATTTATTAAACAAGTAAATTAATTTTAATATTTTAACCTATCAAGTTATCATTTATTCTAAATTTTTTTTATTACAATCTCTCTCATTTTGATTGGATCACTCTTTCTCTCACTCTATCTTTCTAATTTCTCAAATTTCAAACCAAATTAACATAGAAATTGTTGAAATTTATGCTTATAATTAAATTACTTTAATTTTTCTTCATATTTATTATTTTTATTAGACCTTAATAAAAATGCAAATGGATGTTTAATCGGGTGGGTATGTACCTTTATATATATTCAATTAAATCGAATACATTAATTTAATTATATAAATTAATGGAATACTTTACTGTTAAGGGAATACCTATTTAATATTTATTACATAATGGAATATATTTTTAATTGAATACTATTTGTTAATACCATGAAATCTAACAAACAAAGAGAATAAGGAAAAAAAAAATTGAATTGAGATGATTAGATAAATTTTCAAATTCTCTTATTTCCTTTTATATATTGATCCTTGGGAGGGAAATAAATTTTTAATCAATATGAATATTTATGACATTATAATTGTTATTTTGATAGGAAATCAGATCTTAACATCAAAATTTTAAAATCTACCAGGATTTTTTAATTAATTATAAGGAATTTTAGTGATGAAATTAAATAGTACAGTAATATTTTGATATTGCATACAGATAAAAATATTTCTTAAGGTCTTCTCTGTTGGAATTTGCTTTAATATAGATAATTCTTTTCAAAATAAAAAATTTATAATTTATTGTGATTTGTGAAATATCCAACAATCAATTGGAAATAGGAAATGTGAAAGTACAGTCACAATTCAAAAGCAAAACATTCATATAAATTTGAAATCTAAATGCTATTCTGAAGCGGCTTAAATTTATTTGCTATTAATTTAATTGAAATAAAATCAAGGTTAAAATTATTATTAAACAATTTTTTTTACATAAATTATAAACAACTCTATTATAATTAAGATTAAAACTGAAACAAAAAGGAAAAGCAGTATGCTCCTTAATTTGTTCAATTTTTTTTGTTAATTATGTGATTAATCCGATGGTACCTTTATTTATATTCAATTAAATTAATGTATTCCTTAATTGTAATGACAATTGGCAAACACTTAATTTTGCAATTTAACTTTGCATTTATTGATAGAATTTCAAAAAATGGAGGGTGGTAGGTTAATTAATGTGTGCTTTAATTGTAGTAACTTAGGTAGCAGGTTAAATATTATCCATAAAAATTTAGGTTTATTAATACACTAAGTATATTCCAGCAAAAGCTTATATAATATTATAATTTTTTTCTCACAATAAATTATCTAAAGAAAAAAAAATTATATCTTATTTTATTTCATCTCTTTTATTATTTTATTTATATTATTTCAATCCAAAATATTAGGAAAAAAAATTTATTTTTCAAAATTTATTTTTTCTGTATTTTTTTAAAAATTTCTAAACAGTACCATGACGAAGAATAAAAATAAGAAAAATAAATTTATTTTCCCTTTCCTAAAAAAAATTGCCAAACAAGGGTAAAAGATCCTTGACTCCGAACCTTAGGTTAGGTGACGGAGCCTCTATATCTAGAACGAAGCTAAATTTCCCGCTCATTACAGACAGAAAAAGGGACACAGGTCTCTACAGTTGCACTCAGCGTAGTGTGGAGGAACTGGAAAGCTTAAGGAACACACTTCTTTCTCTCTGTCTGCCTCTTTGTATACATGGCGAGGTAAGCATGTGATTAATCGGAAATTAGTAATGGGATGAAGCTGAATACTTCCTTTTCGAAGAATATTTTTGTCTGCAATGATTCTATTTGATCGTTGACATCTTGAGTGCTCGTTAACCCAGCTAAAGAATCAAACTTTGAGAGCCTCATATATTTTTCCATGTATTTTTTTTCTTAAATTTGATTCATGCGTAAGGTTAAGATAATGCTTTTTTAAGTAAAGATTTTTTTTCCTTTGGGGTTGTCTGTTTATTTAAGGAAATGGAATATCTTTTGCTACTTCAAATTGGGTACTGAGACATGTTTGTAGCTCATTTCTCGGTGCTAGTTATAAGGATGATAGATGAAGATGGTTTGCTAAGTATATGCTCTTGTGCGCTACTAGAAAAGGAAAATTTCAGAATGGGGAATATGGTGATTTGGATTTTGAACTTTTCTGATTATGACATTCCAAAAATAGCAAAGATAACTGTCTTCTTTTTAATCCCATGTTTGTTTCTGGTAATATTAATAAGTGCGAGTGGACAGGAGATGGGTTCTATAGTTTCTTTCTTCACGCAGAGCATTATAATTTTTAGGGGATAATGACCTTTTAAGAAAATATTTAATAAATTAACTGCTGTGAAATGCAGCTACTTTTATGCTAAGTAAGATGTTAGATTTTGTTGGCTTAATCGTAGGAGGATTCATGGCTGAATTTAGTTAATGATCTAGGTGAGCAATTGTAGTTCATTCTATACATATGCTAATACATGCTGAGACAATTTCTTTTCAAAGAAAATCCAGAACCTCAAGAATGGTTCCCTCATTTAATTAAACAAAGCATCAGCCTTGTTAGGTTGATTTTCAATAGATGATTTAGATAAAATATTATGCCTTCTATTTTCCCTTTTCCTTTTATAACATATTAATATTTTTTAGTGTTGATCATCTGTTTTTCGTAGTTGGTTAAAACAATGCTTCTATGTCAGCTTCGTTTTTGTAGACTTCGGCTATTAAGATCACCAGTTCAGTATTGATAGTAATAACATTTTTGGTCATATCATTAGCCTCGACTTGACTGGAGTTGATGTGTAAAAACATCATTGTGTTCACTCTATCGGGCACTCTTGGCACTGTACTGCTGATAGTAGCTTCTGTGTGCATCATTGTTTACATTTCTATGCAAATTTTTGGTGCTTCATTGCTGTCTTCTTCTAAATTGTGTTTTTAATATAGAACTGAAGGTTCTTCTTTGAAAATATTGCAGGGCTTGGCTTATTGATAGTAGAACAATTGCAAGAAAAGTGAAAAATCCCACTCGAACTTGTGCTCCTAAAATCCAAGACTATGGAGCTAATCGTGAATGCCCCAATTGCCATCATTTTATAGATAACAGTGATGTAAGCTGCAAATTTTTGTGCTTCTAGTGTGCTGCATTTCTCAATTATTGTGCTTTCAAGTTTTATCGTTGCAGAATAGCTTTTTCAATCTATCATGGAACTTTGGCTTGCTATGGATTCTTGTGGTGCATATCATTGCCATAAATAATCTCTTAACTGGACTTTCTCCTGTTCAGGTTTCTTATGATTGGCCTGGTCTGCCTGCTGGTGTTAAGTTTGATCCGTCTGATGCAGAGCTTATAGAACACTTAGCTGCAAAATGTGGTGTTGAAGACTCAAAACCTCACGCCTTCATTGACGAATTTATTCCTACACTGCTTGAGGACAAAGGAATTTGCTATACTCATCCTGAAAAACTTCCTGGTAGGGAGCTCCCAGTTCTTACGTTTCTACCTAATCTTTCCAAAAGACAGACCTGGAATATTGCTCTATATTTCCTCTTAACAATCAGCAAAATAAGGTTATTTGCTGAAGAAGATTAAAATAAATTGTTGTAGAAAAATGCATATTCTTAGACCTGTTGCACGTATTTTGGTCTTTATTGCTTATTGTTGGCTAATTATGAAATCATAATGATAATTTTCCCCAGGATTGAGATTCCCTCAAGTTGGGTTGAACATGACAAATCATGATATTTAATCTTCACCATTGGTTATCAATGTAGTAAATACTTATTTTTAAAAAATATATAGTCCCCCTTTGATTGTAGCATTTAATCTCGGACCATTCATTGATAACGAATGATGGAGATTAAATGAATATGATCTATCATGTCCACTCAACTCGGGGAAATCTCAGTCCTTTTCCATTAAGTTGATATTCGTGCACAATGTTGACTGCTCTATTTAAGTTCATTTGTCTTCTGCTTTCCTTAATTGGTTGCTGCTCTAAACCCAAATCCAAGCTGAATCTTTGTTAAAGATAACTAGTTGTGAAGAAATTTTTTCCATGTTAGTGGAATCAAACTGTTATTTTGAATTTCTGATCACAATGTCCATATTTTCTTTCAGGTGTTAAGAAAGATGGAAGTAGCATCCATTTCTTCCATAGGACAATTAATGCTTATGCAACTGGTCAAAGGAAGCGTCGCAAGGTCTACAATGAGGAGCAAGTTCGCTGGCATAAGACTGGCAAGACAAAACCTGTGATGGAAAATGGGATTCAGAAGGGGTGCAAAAAGATCATGGTTCTTTATCGAAGTTCAAAGAAGGGATCCAAGCCTGATAAATCTAATTGGGTAATGCACCAGTATCATCTAGGGACTGATGAAGATGAAAAGGAAGACGAATATGTGGTTTCCAAAATTTTCTACCAACAGCAAAAGCAAATTGATGTCAATGGTTATGGCCCTGTTAACTACAATCCTGATATTTTAGCACCTCTAACTAGTCCAATGACACCCAACCCAAATACTCCCAGCCCCTTGCAACCAGGAAAATCTTATGCATGTGATGATGTTGCTGATGATGACATATTGCGATCTTCTGTCGAGGTAGGTGGCTATTTCTATCATGTATCGTTGAAGAGATTTACAAGGAGCAAGAATTGACACATTATGTTCATTGGTCCTTGAATTTGATTAGTACTAATTAAATTAGCAAAGGACACCTCAAATTTATCTTCATGCAATATGCCAAATGAAAGATGTCTCACATTAATTTTATAATTCTATGAATTTGATTATCATCCGAAGTTATTTTTGTTTACCAGGAAAAGGGAGTTATTATTGGAGCACCCAATGCCTCTATGCCTGCTGGTCGACTTGAAGATGACCTGGGATACCCAGCATGGCTTGCTGGTGAATCTCAGGATGAAGAAACCTGTGATTTAAATGGCATTGATGATTCTCTGTTGTGCAATGAAATTTTTTATTCTTCTTCTCTTTTTCTCAATAATTCAAGACTAAATAATGTGTCATACACTAGCGTTGCTCAAAGTATTAGTGAAGCTACTGCAAGTAAAAATGCACAACATGGAATTGATGACCTTGAGAACCTAGAGCTCGATACATCCCAGCTTCCTGTAAGCCTTTATCTATAATCCCACTTCATTAGTATGGTTAATTACCATATTAGCCAATTAATATATGATTATCTGATATTAACTTCTGATGTATGTTTTGCAGGATCTACAAATTAGTTCTCAGGATAGTATTTTTGGATGGATAGATCGTATATGAACATAATTATATGAGAAAAGCTTTCTAACAATGGCATGCTTTTGCCATTTTAATGCCTCTGAGGCTGTCTGGTTTTCCCCAACATTTTCTTCAGTGGAACGTATAGTCTGCTTGATTGCTTGTTCTGTTCCAGGTTTCAGGAGTTTACTATGAAGCTGAACGGTTGCTAAGCATATCGAAAATATCAGTAGCTGCTACTTTTGTATTGTAGAAATGGCCGCTTTACCTTTTTGTGTTTTTTTTTTGTTGGGGTTCAGAAACTGCCACTGTTGAATTATTGTAAAAGCGTTGCTGTATTAAATGTGAATGATGTTATTAAGGAGAGGTGTTGAACCAGATGCATATGTTGCTTTCTTGTCTGTCTGAACTTTGAAGTTAAACCTCGTTAATAGAAAAACATGGAAGCAACAATTATATCTTTGGGCAATATCTTCAAGATTAAGTTCTAGCTTTGCTTAATTAAACTTCAATTGCAGTGGAAATTTTGGCTTCAGCATTGAAGAGAAATATTTTTTACTGCAACTATTTGTAGCTGTTACTTTTTGCTGAACTATTTCAATTGATTTCAATTTTCTTTCTTTTTTCCTTTTTCCTGATTAAATCTGAGGAGTGAGGAGCCATCCACCCATTGTTTCCAATAATTCTTATTAGAATGTTAAGCCACTTCCACAAATAGTAATATGAAAAAAAAGAGAATCTTTCTTTTCAACAGAAGTTTCAGGGCCAAGAGAACTTGAGTATATACTATATTCTGATTCTCTACTTGGCAAGTATGTGAAAGAGACTTGGCCAATGTGTTCCACAAATTGCTAGTCAAATTCCAAAGATAAAAGAAAAAAGATTGTCTTTTTTCAAGTTAAAACAAAGCTTTTCCTTAAACATAACAACCACAAGAAAGAAATAAAGATCAGGATCCCCCAATCCAAATTACGTGTTGACAACCTCAATGACTGCAATAAAGACTCCAAAATATCAATGTAGTTTACGTCTAAAAGTCTGGACAATAGTGCTTGCTTAATGGGAAAACACATACAGCAACAAAAGAAGAAAACAGAAATGGATAATTCAGCAATTTAGATCAATAGAAAGAACAGAAAAAAAAAATCATACTGTATAAATCAACTAGTAAATCAGACAATACAAATGAACTAGAAAATTAGTGAAAAGCCGAAATTCCCATATTAGGAAAAACCGATGTCACTTTCCTCACGAAATTCATGGAGTTATATGCCATACCAGCAAAAAGAGGTATGCAAGTTACCAAAGCCAATAAATCCTCTCTCCAAACAAGCTAACCCCAGAAAAATTTGGACATGTCTCCAAGATGGAAGAAATGGAAGTCTACAAAAGGAGTACATGGAGATTCATTCAGGCTTCAAGAACCCATCGAGTTTACTCCAGCATCTCATTACCGAAGGACAAGTATGTCTTCGTTAAAATGCGAACCTTTTCAGTTTACCTAGAAAAAGGAATATGCCATCACATTTCCATAGAGTGTCTGATACAGCACTTCTTGGTATGAAGCAGAGCATATCTCCGCCATTTACAAGTATGCCTCATCTTTCTAAGAAACTTCGGCAGTTTAGCCACGTTCTTTCTCTCGCTGACAGTTACCAGGCAAGAGATATTTGTACTCATCTGCATTTTGTAATAAATAAGCTGGAAGATGAACGGCTGAGTAAGAATGAGGGATAGGACCCATTTTTCCTATGATCTCCTTAAATGTATATTCCTCAGGAAGCATGTCAAATAGGTCAGACCCTTCACAAATCACGTTCTGAACCCTTTTGGGGTTCAAGTAATGAGAGAACCTCACTCGATCATAATGGCTGTAAGCTTTCATCTTAAATATAAAATCATTAATATTTCGAAAACAAAAGCTGCAATGCCAGCCTGAATCTGACAAGAGAACATCTGCCTGACGAAAATGTGCATATCTGGTTATCCTGGTCTGGTACTTGTGAACAGAAGCTCGCCAACTCTTGTCATCTAGCAGAAACTCAAAAGAATATAAGTAATTTCTTAGCTGAAGATGAAGGATAGGCGGGGTGTCATCACACCACCTCAAGAGATTAATTGTGTGAGCACTAGGAATCTCATCAACATCAGACATTATCAACAAGTCGTCATCTTCTATACCAGCTATCCTAATAAGCTGGTCTAGTGCTACTCTCTGATATGCCTCTTCCACAAAGGGATTTTCGCCTCTCCTGAATCTGCCCCCAATTGTTCCATAAGTCAAACGAGGCTCTACAAATTTGAACTTGTCTCTATTACGAGCAAAACACAATGATTTGGGTAGGCCAGTAAATGTTGAGTTTGATTCAAGGAGTACGAATTGTGTAATATAAGGATACAATTCCTTCCACCTAATTGTAAGAATGTCTACTTCATTACTGAAAAGAACTGCATCAAAAACCCGTCTTGGTGATTCGCGAATCCCCCACCCATGACGCCTGCAAAGAGTCTCCATAGACACATTCTCATGATAGTAGTGAGGAATTATATGGAAGGGCTTCGGAGGAGATTCCCATAATGGTCTCAGGAAGTAGGATATCTTCTGGCCCTGCAAATACAATCCAAAGATTCCTAATGGAATAACCACAAACAGCAATACATAGGTCTTCAAATCCAACCCACGCAAGATACACCTGAGTCTTGACATGCTCAGAGCTGCATGGGAGTTCTGCTGCGATTTAAAACAAAAAATTTTGAATTCACATTAAATATATGCCACCATATCATATCGATAATTCACACTGATAAAATCACCATATATATAACATTGCAATAACTCGCAATTGGTAGTTCAACTTGTTCAAAGTAAACAATCAAAGGAAAATATGAACTGTATATACTCCAGAAAGACTAAATCTTTTAATAGGATGCAGATAGCCAGAAAAATAGAGACATAAACATAATCACTATTTCCATTGAAACTAGGAGTTCCTCAATCAGAAAGATTTTCCCAAAAATAAATAATACACAAACGAATAATACCCAGCAAACTACATGAAAAATAGCAAAGCAATGCCACCCTGTGATCAATAATAATCATACATTTCTTCACAGCACAATACTTCAAATTAGCAAAACCCCATACGTCCACAAATTTCCAAGTCATAAACATTGAATATGCAAAATCTGCAACTTGAAGCTCACAAAGCAAACTCATAACTTCAAAGTTCCTTCCCAATGCATTGTCACTTTAGAATCCAGTAAAACTAGAAATTCCAAAGGAGATTAAAGGAGGAAGGTGGAAAAAAAAAAAAAAAGAAGGAAAAATGAAGACCGCATAAAAGTTGGAAAACTCAAAAATTTAGAAGCACCAGTATCAGCCAACTTCAAGTGATACTTTCAATTGTTTAACAAGGCATAGAAGCAATCATCAAATTTTGTTAATATCTAAAAAACACAAAAATGAAGTATGAAAAGAATAACAATTAATAATCTGAAATTGCAAATAACAAACACACCCATTGCCGCAACCGAAGCAGATATGGGGAAAAAAAATCAAGGCTTTACCTGGCCACAAACATCTTCGCAAATATCATCAGTCTTCTTCGAACTATAATACCCATCAGACATGATTGCCCCCTGTTATGTTTTCTTCTTTTTCCAAATTTTTGTTATCAAGTTCTAATACCACCCCTTATATATGAACCCACAAAAAGAAATGCTTTATCAAATTGTGTTCAAATAGTCACTCAATTTATAAAAATCCCTCAAAACCCAGACCAAACACCTCTTCTTCTCCTCAAAGAAACCAGCGCCCCCGACCCAAATTTCGAAAAATCCGGCCAGTAACTGCAATTCCACAAAATCCACACAATTCCACGATTCTCTCTCCTTCCCTTCTTGCTGCGGTTCGTATCTTCCTCACCAGATAAAAGAATGATGGTTATAAGCTCAATCTATATTCATATAAATAGAGACCAATATATATAGACGCATTGACAGGGACAAAGATAAACCATTACACATATATATTGGTTTTTCATTAACGTTTAAATTCCATTCGTTCTCTGCTTATCATTTTCGTTCATCAGAAGAGTCCTGCCACAAACCTTAATCACCGTTCAAAATTACGTAATATTTTGAGAATAAGTAATCTGACGGTTGAGATTATTTTTTCACACGGTGATTACTATGTAAATGGATGGATTTTGTTTAACTGTCTCCAACACCAACAAGGATTTGTGCTGATCTGGCAGTTTTGAAAGGAGTTAGCATTTTACCGAGGAGCCGTTTCCCCTTTGTTTAGATTTTTTTTTTTTTTTTTTTTTTTTTTTACGGATTTGTCAAATTTAATTAAAACGGTAAAAGTTTCAATCCAAATTCCGAATTAAAAAAATTTAGGAGAAAGAGATTTATCTCTTTAAAGAATCTATCTCACGAGAACTCAAATTATAGTTATCAAAATAATTGTTTCTATTTTAAACTTGGATTCGATGTGTTTGAATTTACTTTTTAACCTTCTATAAATCATTTTCACTTCAATATTTGATGATTAAAATGCTTTGGAAATTTTTATCATATAAATAAAATCTTCAAATTTATTAATAACGATGGCATTACTACTTGATATAAAAGTGTAGTCTATGTATATTTTACTTTTTTAAAATAATAAGAAAGAGAAATATTATCTTATTGAAATATGTAATTGTTTTTCATAAAATTCTTAGAATAAAAGAAAAATATAGAGCTGTCAATTTGTGTCGTATCTAATTGTATAATGTCTTATTTTGTATTATTTTTAATCATATCGCGTCTAATCGTATCGCATCTTGTATACCCGTTATACTACACGAAACTATTTGATGTGGTCAACTAAATGTATCTACATATATATACATACACGATACGAGACACGATTATACATGAATATTAATATAATTATAAAAATAATGCTATACAATACTTATTTATATTTATTTATATATAAAATATACTAATACAATTAATTTTAACATAATGTATTATAAATTTATTATATATAAATATTTAAAATATTATAATCATATTTAATCGTGTCTTAATAGATTAAGCATGTAAAATCTGTTTATGACACTTTTTTTCATGTCTTAATCGTGTTAAGACGGTTATAATTTATATATGTTAAGCTCAAATTCATATCCATCTAAATCCGTATCATTTCGTGTCATTTAATCATATCGTGTCCCAAATTATTAGTTTTAGAAAAACATTCCAAGGCTATGAGCCATGGCTTAATTGACGATATAAATTGAGTTTATTGAAAATAGTTTTTGGATTTGAATCTTACTAAATGCATATTTAGGGAGGAGTAAAGAGTGTGACTAAATTTCAAACAAAATTTATGTAGTTTATTAAAAAAAAAAACCAGCTCTTGGAAAGGATAATTTACAATTAGGATTTAAGATTGTCCTAAAGCTAAAATTTCTAAGTTCTACCCACAAAGATTAGCCTTAAATTCTATAAATATTTTAATTACATTCAATTTAACTATAAATGCAAGTAAATTAATAGGAACATTAATTATTGCGAAATTTTATTTTAGTATTCTGATAATATTATCATGGTAAAAAATAAAATAAAATTAAAAGAACTTGTGAAAGATAAAATATATTGTGTGTGGTTTTATTCTTGAATTAAGGAATTTGAATCCTAAATAATAAAGTTTGTGAATTATATATATTTATGAATATATAACCTTTTATTGGATTTGAAAATCAACCCAATTGGTTTCTCTTCTACTTTTCATCATTTAGTTTACAAATTGATTCTGCATATTTAGGAATCATCTCTACTTGTCAAGCTGCCATGAACAAAATTTGGGTATAAAGCTAAAAGTTTGACATAGTTTCACGTACCAATAAATAACAAACAACTCATATACAAATAATAGAGGACTCATAATTCTTGTATCACATTAATTTATATATATATATATATATTAATTTCAAGTTTGAATATATTTGTCACCATCTATCAATATCGATGGGAGTTTAGCACTTTTGTGATATGTGTAAAAAGATAATTACTCTTTAGTATGTAGTTTGCGATTTATTGTGCATCATAATATATATATATATATATATATATATGAAAAAACTAATTCCATCATATCCTTATATGAAAAATGCTTTAAATATTTTTTTATACATTTTTTATTGTACAATTCCAGTATAAAAAGAAATATGACTTCATTTATAAAAAAAATTAATGTTAGTTTTTATAATAAAAGTTAATGTTATATATATAAGAAAAAAATTAAAAAAAAAAATCTTGAATTTTATCAAATTTTACAATTAGATATTTTTGTTCAAAATTCTATTTAAATGATATAGACTTTCATTTTTGAAATATTTCTAATTTCGGCAATACAAAATCAGTCTCTAAACTTAACTAATACTTACGTGGATTGACTGAATAAAATAATTGACACTGATGTTGATTATATATGCTGAGATAGATTAAATAATTGGATTAAATAGTTGGTATTCTAGTCTAATTATTCAATTATAATTAAATAAATTTAATTCGGTTAGTCTATTTACTCTACGTCAGTGTCATCTACTTCATTTAGTCAATCCACTTAAGCATTAGATACGTTCTGAGACAGATTTCGTGCTATCAAAGTTAGATTTATTTCAAAAATAAAAATTCATATAATTTAAATAGAATTTTTTTAGAATCAGATATAATTTTAATATATTGCAAAGTTAAAGATTTTTTTTTTAATTTTTTCTATATATATATAAAAAAAAGACACATTTTTTTATATTGAAAATATATAATAAAAAATACATAAATATTGGTGTCTTTTCTCGTTCTCATATAGCTAGTGCCATTTGTCCCTTTAAAGAATATTTTTTTTTTTCATTATAGTGTATAGTGTTTAACCTGAAGTAGTGTACTCCCCTTGATAGCTCAGTCCATATGAGCTCGAAATCCTCACCTCCCTTGATTTGTAAATTTGTCAAATTTTCATGTGGTAACATGTTATTGGATAAACTCACTCAAGGCGACTCTATCAGTTTTTAATTGGCATAATACATATCTCACCCCTTCAATTGTCCAGATTTACTATTTTAGCGCTTTTTTCTTTTTTTTTTTACCAATTTATTCATCTAATTTATTTTTTATCCTTATTTTTTTATTAAAAAAAATTTGCATGTGATCTCTTAATACTGATGTGATAAAGTAAAATGTTTGATTTTGTTAATAGTGTCATGTCAATATCAGTGAATTGCATACATGTTTTTACAAATTTTACAGAAATAATATAGATAAAAAATTAATTGCATGTAACAAAATGGACAAAAAAGTGGAGATAAAATGATAAATTTAGACAAATATAAAAACCAGATATGTGTTATGCCTTTTTAATTTGATATAATCATATATACATAAAGAAGTGGAGTAGATTACAAAGGCACAATTAGACTTGACCATTGTGGTTCGAAACTGGCTAAATTGGACCGAAAAAGTTGATGGACAGGTTCTAGGCCGGTTCAGCCTAATTCGGAATCGAAAATGTTGGTTCAGTTTAAAACTGGCCGGTTTCAATTTTGAACTGGAACAAAAAAAACTGAGCAGGCTGCGTCAGAACAGTCAGTGACCATTCTAACGCGTAGCCTAGGGACCTGACACGCGTTAGGTCCCTCCCTTCTCCCTTCCCAATGGTTTTTTTAATTAATTTATAATATAAATATTTTAAAAAATAAATATAGTAAAAAACAAAAATATTACTACAACAAAAAAAATAACAGATATAATTTAAGGGTATTTTTATCTTTTCAACTATTCAAAAATTTCTTTATAAATACCTTAATTCATTTCATCAAATTTTCTTTTAATTCTATATAAATACTTTCTCAAATTCTCTCCATTACACAAAAAAATTATTTTTTTCTCCTAAATTCTCTCTAATTATACTCTAATTTTTTAAAACTCTATAATTTTCAAATTTTTCTCTCTTTATTCTCAAAAATGACAAACAATAGTAAAATAAGCAATTTCGATTCCAACAATCTTTTGTGGATATGGAAAATTATGATAATTTTGTTAATATGGAGGATGAGGAGGAGATGACAAACAAATTGGCTTCCGCACACAGCACTCAACAAAACCAAATAATGACAGATAATATTACAACAAATATTGGTCAAGAATCATATCAAAAACTTTGCTCATCCGATATTTTTCAAATTTATTTCAAGAAAATACAACAAAATGATGGTCAATTATAAACTGTATGCAACTATTGTGGTCAAACTTACAAATTTAAACAATGAGGTGGGTATAGCACTTTCAAAAGACATTTGGAAAATAACACATGCACGAAAAAACAAATCCAAATCTCCGAGTTTGCAAGTTCGTCTTCTAACTCTCTATTATTTTAATATAATGATGAAATGTATAAACAAAAAATAACAAAAATGATAAGTGTTGAAAATTTATCTTTTAGTTTTGATGAAAAAGTTCACTTTCTCAAATTACATTAAATCTCGCTACTAAACGTGTTCCAAGAAATACTCTTAAACGTGCTTTCTTTAAATTGTATAATGAAAATGAAAAAGAATTGTGCAAAATTTTTTCTTCTTTAAATGGACGCGTTGCAATTTGTAATGATATTTGGAGTGATCATTGGCGCATATATTCATATATGGGTATAACATGTCATTAGATTGATGATGATTGGATTATCCAAAAAATATTACTTGTATTTAGAGTATTTGATGATAGACATACGGTAGATAATATTTATAAAATGATAAAAAATATTTTTAAAAAATATGGTTTAGTTAATAAAAATTTTTCAATTGGTTTTGATAATGCGGCAGCTAACACCGCTTTTATTAGAGAACTTCAATTTCTATGTCGATCTTATATTGGTGGAAAATTTTTTCATATTAGATATGCATGTCATGTTTTAAATTTGTGTATGCAAGATAGTTTAAAAATGTTGGGTGATACAATTGAACCAATAAAACAAGCAATTATTTATTTACATGTACATCACCAAATTATGAAATCATGAATTCGATTTTGTCGTGAAAATAGAAAAATATATCACAACTCGTTGGAATTCTACATTTGAATTAATCAACGAGTTATACGCATATAAAAATTTATTATGCTCATTTATTTCCATTAATGTGACACAAATTAATTTATACTCATAATATTGGGATGTTTGTAAAATTTTTTTAGAGATTTTAAAAGTTTTTAACGATACAATATATGTTTTAAGTGGTGTTTATTATTCTACATGTCATTTATTTTTAGCTCAATATATTAATATTGTTGATGTGTTTAAACAGTATATAAATGATGTTATTTTGCATGATATTATATTTGTCATGAGACATAAGAGTTTATTTTATTTTAAAATGATTCATTTGATTAATCTTATATGCTGTATTCTTGATCATATGTATAGAATTATAATGTTACATGAATATTTGTAAATTTATTATAAGTGTCTTGATATTGAAAATGTTAGTGTTGATTCAATTATAAATGAAGTTAAAAGAAATGTTTGTGACATATTTAATGAATTTAGTAATTTATAAAATATTCCTACTTCTACTAGTTCTAGTCATGAAGAGGTTTGAACTGAAAAGTGTAAGAATGAGTGATCGTTTGATGTTAAAAAGTCATAAAAAAACCCCGATCATCTACCAGTTCACCCAAACTTGACATTTATCTAACAACAGATTTTGAGTTTGGTGATAGTAAAGTAGGTAAAGAGTTTCCTGCTCTTGAATGGTGGAGTCGCTACCAAAACACTTATCTCGTTCTTGCCCAAATTGCAAAATAAATTTTTACATGTCCATTTTCAACAGTTGTTGTTGAATAAGTATTTAGTTCAAGAGATAATATTTTGGACGAGACACGATCAAGTTTAGCTCCCAAATCAATTGAAGCTCAAATATGTGTCTCTAATTGGATTAAAGCGGCTCTAAGATAACAAGAATTTGAAAAAGAAAGATACGACGAAGAATTAACTTCTCCGACCGATGGAACCATTGGCACATTTGGCACCGGTAGTTCGGATTAAATAAGATAAATGAGTATTCAACAAATTTAAAAGGTAAAAGAATTACATAAACTTTAATTCTTCTAAACCCTAAGAGAATGCGTAGACAATTTAATTAATAGTAAATAAAATTAAGTTGAAGTCAATTTATTATCTTTAATATTCTTTTCAATTTTTTTTCAAATTTAAATTGAATATTTTTTAAAATTATAAATAAATATTCCACTTATAAATTTTTAACATTATTACTTTCATTTTTTTTCACATTTAGCTTAAATAATTTTTAAAATTAAAACTAAATATTCCACTTAAAATTTTTTTAATTTATTATTTTTAAATATTTCTCAAATTTAACTTAAATATTAATTACTTCTTCTCTCATTATCCTAACTTAAATTTTCTTCTCAATTTGTACAATTAACTCAAAATAATTACAATTTATATAAATAATACACTATTTTAATCTTAATTGTATTTTTTTAATTCATAAATTATTTTCAATTATTAAATTTAAATTTAATTTTATATTTAAAAAATAAAAAATTTGAACTGACTGAACCGGCCAGTTCCGGTCTAGTTCAAATTTTTTAAACCGTAGAACCAGTGGTTCCGAACCGTTGGCCAGGTTTAGGGACAATACATAATAAAGACATATTCTTTATTTGTAAGACGAAGATAATTCTTTCTTATTTAATCAAACATTTCATTATTTTGAGATGTGATGGTTGAGGAAGCAAATTTTTTTTTCTCTTATTATTTATTTAATTTGATCTGAAAATTTATTAGAATCGTGTAAATGTAAAATTGAGATTGATAATTGTAATTTTACTATTTTTACAAAATAATTTAACATCAGAAATTAGTTTCACCAAAATTATAAACTCTTAATATATCTCTTCTTATGTACGGAATTAACCTTAGGTTGATTGTCACTTATTTAATTCCACATTTTTATCTTCATAAGCTTCTTATCTTTTCTTAGCCATTGGCCTTTTCAAATATTAATCTACGCCTTTCTACTTTTTGAATCTCACGTTTTCATAGCCATGAGGTGGTTCACCTTTTTTATTGCTTTGAAATTATATTAGAATCGTGTGGATCTGAAAAATTGAGCTTGATAACCGTAAATATATCATTGTTCCAAAATGATTTAAGCCGTTCAAAAATTAGAAAGATGAAAATATTAAATTAAATAAATGACAACTTGATCAAGGCCAATTGCATAGTTTCAAAATTTAGGGGATATAATAAGAGCTTATAGGTGGTGAGATTAAATTCGACTTAAATCATATTAGAACAATAATGAATCTATAACTATCAAGTCCTATTAGATTAATCCACACAATTTTAATAGACCGGTCAATACAAAGAATATATTATTAAATTCAATCAAATAAAAAAAATATGTATTTTCCTTGTTATATAAATTAGTTCAAAGAAATTCGAGAATTATAGTTTAGTTGACAATACCTATTGACTTTATTGGAAAAAACTCTTGGATTCGAACCCCACTAAACACATTTTTAGAAAGGAATTAAAAGCCTTAACTTTGACTAAATTCTGAGCAGTATTAGTTTCAGACTATAAAATAGATGAAAAAATTTATATTTTACACTAAAAAATTAGTCCAAAGAAACTATCATCATAAAAATAATAAATTTTATTAATACATAAAAGATTCCAAGTTAATATTTTCTAATATTTCAAAACTTAAAATGGTAAAAAATTTATTGAGATGGGCGGAATCTAACTTCAAACTCGGGTAAAATCAAATCAAAATTAAATTTACGGTGTATTTCAGCTTAGTTTTTTTTATGTTGATTCTATTTAAAATTTTTAAAATATTCAATTTAAATTGAATATCAATTCAATTCTATTATTAATGTTAACTAGTAAAGAAACCGAGCTAGCATAATTTTTATACATATGTTTTAAAGTTGAATGTTGGAGAATATTGCATGCGACTTGAAACTTTGTGCATAAAAATATTCAAATTTGGGGCTCAATGTTAAACCAAAGTCCTTAAAAGCATGTAATGAAAAACA
>CATIWF010109643.1:0-14396 GCA_949630135.1 Balakata baccata
GCTGGTTAAGAAGACTGGCTTCTTGTACAGTAAAAGTTGCCGAGCCCTAAACCTAAAACACTTGGACGAAGCAGCAGCTCCCAACATTCTTCTGTTCTTTTCTGCTTGTGTGGGATTTTAGTTTTACTTCCAGAGTATGGGATGCACCGGCTGATGGAGGTGGCGGAAGATGTGGCGGCGGTGATGTTGTATGTACGATTCTGTGCTAATTTGAAGTTTGGACCATAATACATATATGGAATTATTGTCCTAAGATTGAAGTTCCGGCGGCGGCGGCCACACCCTCGAATTGGCTTAAAACATTCAACTTTCCTGCGTGCTTTTATTTTTATTGGATTGGATTAATTTAATTCAATTTATGTAGTTTTTTATTTTTATTTTCTTTTTTCTCTGCTGATTCTGTATATAACCACTATCTTTATTAACATTCATTTATGCTTTAGTTTCTTCAATCATGAATATAAACTTATAATCAAACTTATTTCAATTATGATAGATATTTGTAACACCTTATGATATATGTATCATAATTTAGTATTTTTAAAACAAATTGTAAATAGATGAATTAATAAAATAAAAATATTTTAATACATATTATACTCAAATTTATATAAAAATAGATAAAATATGTAGTATTTTTCTATAAACTTATATATTTGGTTAAGTGAATATTCTTTCAAAAAAATATTAGTATATATGTTATTTATGTATTATATATTATTTTTTATTTAACTTTATTTTAATATTCAATTTTTTAGATAAACTAACTTTTAGCTTACATAGCTCTAATACTATTTGCTCTATATATATATATATTTAATTATTTGTCTATATTATAATAAGAATAATAATACCAATATGGATAGTTATATTTTGAGTTAATTAAATCTTCTATGTCTAATTGTTCTAAATAATAACTGTAATGAAGTTCAAAGATATACAAACTCATTTAAAAAGTTTCAAAATCATATATATTATGATAATGGATAAGAATTAAAAAGCATAAGAATATATCTAAAAAATTTAATTTTCTATGAAAATCTTGACAATTACAAAAATTATCAATATGATAAATTTGATGTTCAAAATATAAACTCTGTTTAAATCTTCGTATTTCTATTTTTAATAAATCGATTTCTATTTTATCAGATAAATCAAAAGAAGTAAAAGTATTGATAAAAGAACTAACAAAAGAAAAATGGTATAATTCAAATACCTTTATTAATAGAAGATGAAGATTATGATAATATAGGAACTAAAGGAGCATGGGTACATAGGTTTGAGAAAATAATATAAAAGGAAATAGAAATTATAAGAGGACATTTTTTCTTTTCTCTAATTTTGAAGGCTTCTCCTTTTAACTTGAAAATTGAGTGGCCTTTTATAAATAAAAAATCGTCTGAGTAGTATTATCGTCTTTTGATAATTGGAGAAGATAGCTGTTGAAGATGACCGACATAGTAAAATAGACAGCAACAGCTGGTGATAATAGACAGTTGGCGGTCGACAAAATAAAGTGAGTAGCTGGTGTTGCTTTTAATAAAGTAGTCGTCATTGTCTTATAGGAAAAGAGTGGCCGATAGTCTTACTATTGAACTTTGAACTTTTTTTTTAGTATAATAAAAAAATTACATATTAAATTTTAAAATTATAATTTGGCTCTTGAAAATTATCTTTTGGATTGTTATCTTATGAGTTACTAGAGCTATTCATTTCTAATGAATATTTATATAATAATTGATGTAATTCTTCTGCTGTTGTTATTGTAGAAATCATCAAATGAATTTGCTCTTTAGTAAATGAAAATTATGGCTGGAAAGACTCCAGAGCTTTCTTCTTAGTATTAGCAAAATAATTGATAACTGAGTCTACATTTGCTTGATCATTATTAAAATTATCTCATCATTTACATCGAAATTTCCTATATAGAGTCGGAAATTTTAAAACAGTTCCTGGATCTAAATAATAAGTCCAAGTGCTGATCCATGAGATTCTAAAAAGCAATAATAAAGCTGACTATTATCTTTACTGGACTGTGTTCTGATGGAAAATAACTAAAATATTTATTATAGGACATTTGAATATTATGATGGAAGACTTCTTTGATAATACCAAAATGGTTAAATCATATAAAAAACCAATTTGGCAAATTAGTGGAAAATTTAATAGAAAAATCAAGAGTGATTATAATTTTGAAGATAAAATGTCTTATACCAAGCTGCTTAATAGTCATAATAATTATATGAAGATGGAGAAAAATGGGTTGAAAAGCGTTTGCCAGTATGAATCCTTTGATTTTATTTAGCTGAATAAATAACATCTAAAAATTTGATTTTACTATAGTCTATTTTAGCAGGGTCTTATTTATTAAAATTATGTTCAATTTCTACTGAACCTGTATCAATTAAAATATGCTAATAAAATTCTCAAGTTCTTGAAAAATCGGATTTTTGAAAATGAAAATTTTTGGGATATAAAAAACTAATAAGTTTTATAAATTCTTCTAAAGCAATAGATACTTCTTTATCATATGGAGTTTTAATAAATAATTTATTTGAGTGTAAAATATACATTGAAGAATTTTTCTTAGGAGAATGTGACGGAAAATAAGATGTACAAGATTTTGTATTAGATGGACTTGCTTCTAAAGTTGATGCAAAATAGGGTCTTATTAAGGAATTGAGTGTTCTGGATTGAAGAATAGTGAATCTATTTTATAATAATAGTTGATTAGAAGGGCTAGCAAGCCTTTGATTATTATTATTTTGGCTTTCTAGGGTAGAATTCTAATTATTATAATTACTTCGTAAAAAACTTTTAATAATATCTGCCTACTTATTTGCCCTGTAGAAATTCACAAGATAAAAAATCAGGTAACGAGTTTTCTCCCTTAATAAACTCAATATCAAAATCAAAATTATTTAATAAAACTTGTCATCGCACAAAAATTTATTTTGAAATTAAATTCCGAACATTTTTTCTAAAACATATGTTGTAGCTCAATAATCAATACCTAATAAAAAAAATTTCATATAAAGATCATTTTCAAATTTTTTTATGCATAAAACAATGTTTAAAATCTCTTTTTTAATAATTCTTTTGAGTTGGATTCCAACTCCCACAATAAAATTTTACTAAACTTTCTTTTTCTTTAAATTTTTGTTTTAATATACCTTCAAATCATATATCACTAGCATCAGTTTCAACAATTAAAAATGCTTCTGGATGTGGTATAGTTAAACAAGGTAGATACTTTATTTTTTGTTTTATTTCTTTAATAATATTAGCATGGTCTTTTGTCTGGAGAATATATTTCTTTTTTAATCTATTATACAAGAGTTAATATAATTTTCCTAAATCTTTAAAATAATCATGTACATAATTTAAACATCCTAAAAATCTTTGTAATTGTTTTTTATCTTTAATTTCATCTGAGAATTTATTAGTAAACTCTAAACTTTTAGTAATTGGTTTAATAGTTCATTGATTAATATCATGTCCTAAAAATCTTATATGAGTTTAAAATAATTTCATTTTAGTTGCAGATCCTGCTAGACTATTTTGATGTATTACATTATAAAATTTATTTAAATGACTTATATGTTGATCAATAAATTGTGAAAAAATTAACACATTATCTATATAAACTATTGTAAAAGAATTAATAGGATTTATAATATTATTCATAATATTTTGGAATTATGATGGGGCATTCTTAAGACTAAAAGGCATAACATTTCATTCCTAATGTCCAAATGATATATTAAATTATGTTTTATATTTATCATTTTCACATATTTGAATTTGTCAAAATCATGATTTCATATCAAATTTTGAAAATATATTAGTTTCATATAATTTCTTTAATAAATCTCTTTTATTAGGTATATGATATCTTATTCATTGTAGAACCTTATTTAAAAGTTTATAATTAATCACTAATCGAGGAGTTCCTCTTTCTATTTCAGCTGCATTTATAATATAAAAAGCTGAATATGACTAAGGAGACTTAAAATCTCTAATTAAACCTTTCTGCTTTAAATCTAATATTTCTTATTGGCAAGTTTTTTCTAATTCTTGATTCATATGGATATCTTTTGACTTAGTAGGTATTTTTCTTTCATCAAAATCCTTAATATATGATAAACTTACTATATGTTGTTTTCTATTCCAAAATGCATTAGTATAGGAGCACAAATGTCTATTATAATTTTTTCTTTTGTTTCTTTTTTATCCAAATATTCAATAATTTTCTTATTATTAATTTCATCTAATAATTGTTTAATATGTTTCTTTTTTATTTGATTAATTTTTTGAATATTCTCTTGTAACCAATTTATTTCTTTTGTTTTCATGGAAAAAAAAATTCAAAAATTATTTCTTTTTCTAAAACTTTTGTAAATATTCCTTCTTTATTAACTTTAAATGGATATATCATACTTATAAAGAGAGTTCCTAAAACAATATACTTTATTACATATTTTTACATTTGATAATTTATAATTTATTATAAACCTAGAACTATGTATGCATACATTTGAGGTTTTTCATAATATTTTGTTGGTACTAAACATTTCTGAATACAATTTTGATTAGCTACACTATCTATTAAGGCTATAGTAGACATATGTGTATCACCATTTATTATTAGATTTATTTTAACATACCATTTTTGAAAATTTATTTTAGAAATACTATATACATAGTCTTTGGTTTTATTATTAGAATTATCTCCTATTTCTATTTTTTCTTTATTCTTGAATAAACTGCTTAATTAATTACTAAGATTTTCTTGTTTTAATTTTTGTATTTTTTGTTTTAAGAATAAAATTTCTTTTCTTAATTCTATTTTAAAATTTTTTATTTCTTCTTGAAGATCTTGAATATTTGTAGGTTTTTTATAGTGTTTAAATTTATCACAAATTTCTTGAAAATTATAAGATTCAAATTTTTCTTACTTTTGAATTGTTCCTATAATATCTTTTAGTTTTAGTAAATATTGTTTTTTAATATATGAGTTTTCAATTTTTTCAATTATATCTAACAAAAATTCTTTTTCCGAACTTAAAATATTAATATTAATACATTGACAATATCCTATGCAATTAGAAATATCTGTTTGACTTTCTTCAGATTCTTCACTTAGTAGATTTAAATAATTTTCTATATAATATGATATTTCTGATTTATTATCTGTTGATTCTTCAATTATTATAATTTTTAAAATTTTTTCTTTTAAATCTTCTGATAAATTTAATTCATTAATCTTTTATTTTATTCTACAATTCTTAGCATAATGTCCTATTTTTCTACACTTATAAAAAATTACTATATCTTTTTGTTGATTATTTTTTTATTAGATTTTTTAGAACTATGTTTTTTTTATTATAATCTTTATTTTCATAATTTCTTTTTATTTTTGGCCTATAATTATATTTTTTATATCTATTTATTTTATTTTTCTTATTAGAGGTGCACTAATAGTCTCATAACCATATTCTTGACAAAATGATCCTAATTCCTTTCTTTCTTTAATACTTTCTTTCTTTAATTTTGCCTTAAACTTTAAATATGAACATATAGCTAACCCTTCATTATTAATATAATTTATTATATTTCCATAAGTTAAATTATCATAAGGTATAAGATTATTATAATATGATTTTATCTTAGTTCTAATTCTTTTAGTAAATAGTTTTGGTAATCTTGCTATAAAACGTTATTTCTAATAAGAATTATTACAGTTTGTTCTTGTGAAAACTTTTATTAGAAATAGATCTTTATACCATCTAAAATCTTGTAATTTTGGACAAGTAAAGTTTAATAATATTTTTGATTTTTTGTCTTAACGGTTAAAGATAAAATATCATAAATATACAAGTCATATAAACTTAATAAAAAATTTGGATAACAATTAAAATAAACTGATCCATTAGCAAGGTTTGTTTCTGCCATAGCTAATAAAGAATTTGAAAAGTTCATATATCTAGCATCTCTTAGACATATTAAAACTGATATATATAGTCCTAATCTAAACAAAACATTAGAGCTATTGTAATTATATACAGAATCTATTATAAAATTATGTCTACAACTTTAAACCCCAAAGCTAAATATAGTTTATTAAAAGATGAAACATTAATTTTTGAAGGAAATAAAACTCATTCTTATATTCAGATTCCTAAAAGATTAAATGGAATGAAGTTACTAGGTCAGGAACTTGGGACTTAACATAAATTACGGAACCTAAAGTAGAAAATATTAATAATCAATTTTCTAGGATAATAAAACATAGTGATGGATTTGTAAAAATAGACTTTGTTCTAGATAATATTCAATTATTTAGGATATCAACATATTTTAATAACAGACTCTCAACTAGTTCAATTCCAAGAAATCTATCTACAAAAAATTATGAATTTAGGAATGTAGATTTTAATGAAAATATTCTAAAACCTACATATATTGAAAATGATAATAATAAATCTGAATACTCTTTATCACCAACTAGGTCACAGATGGAAACATTTTCTCAAATAAATTAATATGAAAAATTTTTCAATAAATAAAGAATTTTTAAGAAAAGAATTAAAAGAAGAATATAATTAAAAAAAAAAAGACTTTGGTATTTTAATAATTTTTCTAAAGAACAATTAGATAATTTTAGAACTGAATGGTATAGTTCAATGGAACAATTAAAAGTAAATATTCCCATTATTTACTTGGTTCGAAATATACTGTAAGCATTATATTATTAATTATCCCTTTTCTATAATAGGAGTGAATACTAAGATTGCTAAAGTATGAAAAATAATTGATAATGATCAGATAATCTTCGTACATCTTCCTTTAGAAAGAATAACATTTACTCATAATGATACAAATTATATGATATTACCTTTTAAAAAGGTTAATATTGATAATAAATCTCTTGAAATAGAAAACGAAATTAAATATACTCAATTGCAAAATAATTATTCAAACTAAATATTATCAACTATCTCTACTCAATTAGATACATTTGAATCTTTAATTCAACCAGCTGAGACTAATAATATTCTACAAGATAAACATCATGAAAAATCTTTATTTAAACTTTTTAAATTTTTCTCGGAAATAAATATCAATTTGAGACCTCAAGACCTAGTATTACAAAGAATAGAAGTTCAACTTGTTGATTTAAATATTAAAGAAAGAAAAAATAAATATAGTATACTGTAATAAATGAAACTAACACTGATAATGAAATTGACGAAATAGAAAACCAATTTCAAGAAAAAACAGATATTAATAAAATATATTTTTGAAATTCTTCTAAAACTTTTACTCCAAAACTTGAAACTAAAAATTACTATCTATGACCTATACCTCTAGATACTCAATATAAAGAACGAACTCAAGTTATACAAGCAAATTATGATGGAAGTTCAATTTATGAATGGAATATATATGATTTAGCTGAATATCAAATTTTAAATTTACTTCAAAAAAATGTCTATGGCCACTAGTGTTTATAAAGCTAATAATAACAGTGATCTATTAATTGCCCAGATACTTATTTCTGGATTCACTAGACAATTAAAAGAGAAGTGAGATATAATCAAAACAGAAAATAATGTTCAAACAAAAATGCAAATAAATGATATATTAAACACTTTAATATTTATCATTATGAAATGTTTTATAGGAAATCCTAGTCAATATCAAGCTAGAAATTTTGAAATATTATTAAACCTTACTTGTCCAAAATTACAAGATTTTAAATGGTATAAATATCTATTTCTAACAAAAGTTTTCACAAGAACAGTGTGTAATAATTCTCGTTGGAAAGAACATTTTATAGCAGGATTACTAATGCTATTTGTTGAAAGAATTAGAACTAAGATAAAATCATATTATAATAATCTTATACCTTATAATAATTTAACTTATGAAAATATAATAAATTATATTAATAATGAAGGGTTAGCTATATGTTCAGATTTTAAGTTTAAGGTAAAATTAAAGAAAGAAAGTACTAAGGAGGAAAAGAATTAGGATCCTTATGTTTTTATTTATGCTTTAGTTTCTTCTATCCTGAATATAAACTTATAATCAAACTTATTTAATTTATGATAGATATTTGTAACAACTTATGATATATGTATCAAAATATTAGTATTTTAAAACATATTGCAAATAGATGAATTAATAAAATAAAAATATTTTAATACACATTAGACAAAAATTGATATAAAAATAGATAAAATATATAGTATTTTTCTATAAACTTATATATTTGGCTAAGTGAATATTCTTTCAAAAAATTATATATATGTTATTTATGTATTATATATTATTTTTTAATGATAATTATGCATCTTATATAAAATAAAAATAATAACTATACATAAATATAAAAATATATTTTATAGCAAACAATTACATAAAAAAATAAAAAGTTATGAAATAAATTTAAAATTGTACATATTCATTTTTACTAATATGCAATTGATATTCAGTCAAATATATATATATATATTCTTATTTTTAATCACAAATTGTATACTTGTTCAATAATTATAAATTAATATAAATATAAATAAAAGAAAAAAGAAAACTACTTGTTTAGTCCCTAAATATACAAGTTTTGTTTATTGAACCCTAAATTTTTATTTGTTTATATCAAATCCCACATTTTTGTTAGAAATGAGCATGAAAGAGCAGCATCAGGAGATAAGGCGATAGGGAGCTACATTGTAGTATGTGGAAGTGAGCAACATGAAGGAATTATTGAAGATCATACGGATGAGAAAGCACCGAAAATTAGTTGAGGTTTGTAGAGCACATTTATCACCTTAGACCATTTCCAACCCATGCTAAAATAGTGTGGAAATTGCTGAAGAAGATAAAATGGTAATCCAAACATATATCTAACCCACGCCATTCTAAACATCATTTTTGGTGTGAGCTACAAAAAAATTGTGTTGAATTGTAGCAACGTCATTTTACTGTTGATGAATATTTTTTTTCTTAGTTTTCTATTATGAGATATAGAAATATTATAGAATATTTTTTTTGGTATAAAAAAATGATGTTATGGATTGAAGATAAATTTACTATAGCTACATTATTTTTCTATAAAAGTAACACTAAAATGGTATTTTGGATTATAGATGGTCTTATAAATCTAGTTGTCAATACTACAATTTTGCAAGATTGTAAATATAAGAATAGGAGAGAGAATTTAAAATGAATAATAAAAAGCTATGTTCTCCAAAAATTCACCAAGAAGATAGGAATGAATTGGTAGTCAAATAAAAAATTTATGCAAAGGCAAATATAAAGAATATAGTAGAGTGGGAAGGAGATGGACACAATAAATTTTGTAGATGTTCGAGTGTTAACTACTAATTATCTCCCTAATCTCAATTGGGAGTCCCACTAATCTAATCCTTAGATTACACTTGGAGTTTCCTAGATCACTCCCAATTAAGTTATTTCTCTTTGGCTAACACTCAACCTAAATTCTCTTGTGTTTTTATGGATAAAACAACAATTAATTCCTTGTATCTTGGCTCACACATAACTCTCATATAAGTATCCCAAGTGTTTAATGCTAACATTTGAACCTTACACAATACTATTCAAGCACAAAGAGATTGAATAATTAATTTGCAAGAGTTTTGTCACTTAAGAGTTGATAAGGTGTCTTAAATGGTATTTTAGGAGATATGTCGTTACATAGAATGTCATTACTCTTCCTAATATTCTCTTATACAAACATTAAATGCTGCTTGCAGAACGAGTTCGCAATTGTCATGAACTTCAATTGTCCATTGGATATTGACACATGGCTCGCTCTGATTGATTCTTGGTTCTAACAACTATATTAGGTCAAGCTTCACAGTCGATATATTACTTTTGCGGTTGGGAACTACCTTTCCAGTTTGCTTCATATGCATAAACCCTGGCATGAAAATAGACCTGATTATTGAGGTTCCAGGCATCGAATGACTCGTAGTTGTGAACTTTGAAAACTCAAATTCCCATTTTAAAGGTTAGAGACACATGACACTTAGTCATTGAGGTGACTTCCAACAGTCATGTCCTTTTGAACTTCGTGGGTAGGAAGGAACTTAGCAGTTGTAAACCACCATTTCATAGCTTGAGTCACAAGATCGAACTTACCTATGAACTGGACTGTATCTCAAGGGGTTTTCTCTATAGAAAACTCTTGAATGCGAGATTAGCTTCACGCGAGCGACTCATGTAACACTCTATACCTATGGATATTACTTATACTTGTATCATGTTATCGTGTATTGTATGAGAATAAGACAATATCCTATTTATAGTGAGGGATAATTTTTTTGAATTATATAACAGTATCACTTTATAACATTTAACAATTTAGCAAAGCATAACAACTTGACTATATACATAATATATTTATCATATCACTACGTATTCACTATAGACATACAATCCAAAACATAAAAGACACGTCCCTCTACATATATGAAATGCAAGGAGAGAGATTGGTGAGGCTCGGCCGGTGATCTGTGATCCATATCTCCTATATGGTATGCACCTCCAAAATGAGTTAACTACTCTTTTCTACCTGAAAATGATGCAATTTGGTAAGTTGCAACTAAATGAGAATAATCATCAAAAGCTTTATAAAGTACCAAGCAAATCATAATTTCAAGTAATAATAGCCATTCATACATATTTTATATGTCATTTTATTTATCAATACCATATGAATATAAATAATATTAATTCATGTAAACATTTCATTTGCTTATGCTTATGTTTATATCATTTTCTTTTTGTTGTGACTAGATTAAATAAACATTGTCCCAGATTTTCATATGAACATTTGCATTTGCTATAGGCTTTTTCTTTTGCTTTTGAATATTTGTTTGGGCCATATGCCTCTTCTTTTGCTTTACAATGCCATTTAGCTAGTCAAAATGCCTTTTAAGTCCATATGCATATGCATTTGCAACAATCATTGCTTTTATATTAACCATTATACATTTCAGTCAACATTTGCCTTGTACAAAGAAAACCTATACATGTAATACAAATATGTACTTTACATTCAACACAGTCTTATTGGCTATATCATAACAATTATGTAATTCAAATAAAACAAATCAAGTCATATTACATGTAGTACATAATAATCACACGTACCAAAGAAATCGTTTAATAATTAAACTCATATTTTCTTTTGATATTGAACCTCTAACTTATTGTCTCTCACTTCCTTAGGGGTCTCCAATACACTGTGAGCCTAATTAAATGTATACTTGGTCAATTGATAGCTAAATAAACTTAGTAAAACTTAAATAAATTGAAATATGCATAATTTGGACCACTAACTAGGGTTTGCTATTATGGCAGTGTGACCTTTATGTGTTCAGCAGCTTATAACTCTTGCAATACTTCCGATTTGTATGATTCTTATTTCTAATTAAATCCAACATGTAGGGATATAACCTATCTAAATTTCAGAACAATTGGACTATTGTGTAATTTTTGATGCAATTTATATTTATGTTCTGTTTTCTGCCCTTATACCAATTTTGCTTCTTCATATCTTACAACGTATAAATTATATTTTTATAAAACTTTGTAAAAACATAGATATGTTAAAATGAAATATTTTTAATGTTGACAACTTTCATCTATTCTGCCTCTAAAGTCCTCATAAGGTAGGGTATTTGTGATTGGTCAAGAACAGGATTTGCATCCGAACCATTCTAAATTTTAAAGGCCATATCTCACAAAATACATAACATATTGAGGTGGAATTTGTGCCAAAATTTAGCTAAGACATGTACCTATAATTTTCATGTTTTGACAATTTACATATTATTCTATAAGGAGCTTAAAATGGGCAAAATAATTGACTAGACTTGCACTAGGCACTAAGTAGGCAGGTCAAACTATGAAACAAACATAATTGCCTTCACCATAAATCAACATCCGCCCATAATCTGGTCATAAAATTTATAAAAGCTAGATAACACAAAGGACTACAACTTTTATGTTTTGAGTTTCCTCATTTACTGACTCTATCATATAGAAAAATAATCAAAACTGTAGATGATTTAGCTAGGTTCTACAATCGAACCAGTCTCAGTTATAAGCAAATATCTTTTCATAGACACCAATTCTTGCAAAAATATTACATATTCATAAACCTAGGACATAAAGCTACAATTTTGATGTTTAGAGTTTCTTCAAATTCGGTCTCTAACTTGAAGAAAATAGAGGCTAACTTACTGTCCTTAAAATATAATCAAAAGCTATATTGTGTTCCTTGTACCTTTATAAGCCTAGCTTAACTAATTCTTAAAAAATTAACCACAAAAGGGAGGAGAATTACCTTACTAATGGCCAGATGATGGAGTTTGTGCTTGAAACTAGAAGAAATAAGGAAATGAAAAACAAGGAGGTAACCTCGGTGGGCAGTCTTTAAACTCTTTTAAACCACTTTAGTTCTGTTCCAATCTCATCTTTCTTTCTCTTTGTTGTTGTTGTTGTTGTTATTATTATTATTATTATTATTATTATTTCTTTTATATTTTTACATGTACCTAGTCAATGCAAAAAATACAATATAGTCAAATAGTCTAATGTAATTTAATTTAACTATGCCAAATTTCATTTATTTCAATTTAATCATTTTATTTAATTTTAATTTCAATACCTTGTCATTCTTATTTAATTTATAACTAGACACTTGCGACTTATTCCTAATGCGATAAACTGACCCGTGACAAGTCTATCTCGTGAACTTGTTCATGCCAAAATCTATATGTGTGCATGTGTTTCATGTGAATGACATTTATAAAATGAACATTTTCTAATGAAATGCATGTATTGATGGTCGAGGATGTTACAACTCATGCTTCGCTAGAGTGAACTTTACATCATCAATTTTGCTTTGTTTGTTCACTAAGTGGATGATATCCTATGTACTTGAAACTTGATATACTTAAAAGTAAGAATTTATGAGCATAAAAATGACATATGTGCTTTAAAATGTGAATTGTGTGCATAGTTAATGTTGTGAACTTGGTTGTGAACCTAAAAAGTGATGATTTGAGTTGTATGAACTTGAGTCTAAATGTGTCAAATGCTTATGAATGATTTCAAAATATGGTTTTTGAGTTAGAGTTTAGTGTGTATGGTAATATGTGGTTATAGATGTTGACATATAGTTGGAGTTGATGAGAAATAATATGTTAATTGATTATGTATAGGAGATGCCTTTGGAAGGTGGAATTAACCACTAAGGAGTTAAAACTTGGATTTTGAGTTGGCTCCATAGGAGGTAAGTACACATATGCATTCCAACTTGCTAAATTGGAATGATGTGATGTTGAATGATATGAAAATGTGATAGACGGCTTATTAATTAGATTTGGTTGAAAATAAATAATGAAAAGAAAGATATGTCATAAATTAATCATAAGTATGAGATATAAAAGATATAAGGAAATAAAAGCTATAGATAGAATGAGAGTAAAAGTACGGATTTTCTATGTTTAGCTTATCCAAAAACTCGTGATGAGGAAATATAGGACAATTGACCCCACTGCTAGGTGGTTAGTTATGGTGGACATGATGAATGGCAACTATGATTAATTGGTAATATGTTAGGTTACTTAAGGGCACAATGACATAATAAGTAACATGAATGAATAATGAATAATAGGAGGTGACCTAGTATTCTAAGCACGAGAGTTATTATTAACGAAATATTTAAAAGGAAATAGAGAATTTATAGAATCTGTATGTTGTTAGGAGGCCATTGGTAAACGAGAAATGAAATTATAAAGGACTAAAAGAGAAATTAAGCTTATTTACACTAATGAACTTATAGTTCATTTATTTACGTAAATGGGGCAAAATGAATCACAAAGATGAAAAAGAGATTTTGATAGGCCTCTAGGAAGGCAATATTGATACGTAGAAATATAACATGAAAATGAGCAAAAATATTTGGAATATTCATGAAATAAGAATATTCGTCAACTGGTAAAACGCATATGTATGACAACATGGTTATCTTTTTACTTGGTTGTAAGCTAAGTTCTATGTCTATATTAAGAATTGACAATTGTCGATGCACAAGCTTTATGAAAACACTTAATGTGTTTGAGAAGAATGACATAAAAGAAGTAAGTCTCTTACTTGAGAACTTATGAATTGATGAGTTGTATGTATGTATGTATGTATATATATATATATATATGTAACACCTTATACCTATGGATATCACTTATACTTATATCATGTTGTCGTATATTGCATATAATGGAACATTGTCCTGTTTATAATGAGGGATTTTTTTTTTTGAATCATATAACATTATTACTTTGCAACATTTGACA
>CATIWF010109670.1:0-22228 GCA_949630135.1 Balakata baccata
AGAAATTATAAAGGTATAAATTCTGAATTTTCTTTGATTAAATTAGTTTTAATTGGCACATGAAAATCTTTTGATTCGGGTTTTGAAAATTTTTATTTTCCGCTGCGTTATATGTATGTGATACATGATCAAAACCCTTCACGATGCACATAATTTTTAATAATTGGACTTATCATTACTGAATAAATTATTGTCCAACAAATTAATTTTATTTACTTTTAATTATCATGCAATTAAGTCATATTTAATTTAAATATTAATTATATTTGATTCTTATATTTTATGTAAAAGTAAATTATATTATACTATGCACATGAAAAAACTTAACTCATTAAGAATTATATAAAAATTATTAAGAAATTTTAATTTATCAAATAATTTATGGTTATATTTGGATTGATGGATTTTAAATGAATGATTTTCAATAATTTACGGATTTATGCCAAATCCATCGTTTGACTACTTAAAAAATGTCAAAATTTATGAATTTTGTAAAATTCTTCATCTACCAAAATCTTTTATTTTTGAAGGATTAGTGGAAAAGTATAAAATCCATGAATTTTGATCAATGAGAGATTGTTGCCATAATTTTTTTATTCTAAAATTGTCCCAAATAAATTAATAATATTTCAAAACTATTCTTAATAATTTTATTTAGCAATGTAAGTAAATATTATAACATATAATAATTTTATTTTTTTAACCCTTAAAACAACCAATTTTATTTTTTAATAATTTTAAGTATATAGTGGAATTGATTGTATATACTTAATTAATAATAAATTATTAATATTTAATAAAGGGTACAATTGGAAATTAATTATTAAATCCATGAATTGTGGTTATTGAACCAAATATAAGTGTAAGAATAATTACATCATCAATCAATGTATTTTAATAGTAAAGCCAAATGATGAAATTCTTAAAATCCATAGATTTTATGAAATTCATTGATTTTAAAATCCTTCAATTTAAATGGAGTTTATCAGAATTGTACTCAATATTTTGAAATTTATGTTATACATTATGTGCATAGTTGTAATTTAATTTATATTTACCATTATATAAATTTAATATGTTAGTGAAAATCATTATTGTTGTACTTTGAACGATAGAGTGTCTTCCTAATATATTTTTATTAAATAATTTCTTTCTTTTTGATATTAGTTGATTTTTTTTATGTATATAAAAAGTGTTTGTCAATCCATAAAGATAATTTGTAGAGATAAAATATAATATGAATTGAATAAACCAAAGGTAGTTATCTGATTTTTTTTGTGTGTATATAAAACATAATTACCTAGTCCTAATAAATTTGAACTTATAATTAATAAATTATTAATATTATTTACTAATAAATTAAATTATTAAATAATAAAATTCACCCAATTAACTAATATATATAGATATATATGCATATTAATATTTATTATTTTAATTTTTAATATAAAAATATTCTTACTTTTAGTTCTATAATAAAAATATCATATTATAGATTAATTAGACATAATTTACATTAATTTAAAAATAAAGCATTTGTTTTATTTATTATAAAATATAATTACTTAGTTCTAATAGAATTGAACTTCTAATTAATGAATTATTAATACTATTTACTAATAAATTAAATTATTAAATGACAACATTAGCTAAATTAACTAATACAATTATGTTGATTTTTCAGTAAATTTATCTGTCATTTCTATTCCTACTTTTATATATAGAATGATATAAGCCAGTTATACAATAGCATAGAAGACAGTTATAAGTAAAATTGTATATCTATATTTTGGACAAATGAATTTTTAACAGAATAAAATATGGATAGTTTTAATAAGTGATTTTCTAAGAATATATTCTTTGTGGCTAGCGGGTACAACTTTTCGTAAATATTATACAATTTTTTCTTCATTTTAATTTCTCTCCATAATTCTTTTTTCTTCACTCTATTTTCACTATAAAAAAAAAGCTAATACACATTTAGAGTCTATTTAGTAACCATATTTGATAGAAAAATAATTGAATCAATAGTTACCACTTAGATACCATACTAGCTACTACCACTAAGCGATCATTATTCAGTGGCCACAATTTTTTACATCTTTTTCGGAGCGAGTTTGTGAAACCACATATCGACTACAATGTGGTCGCAACTATTAGCGACCACAAAGAAAATATAGTAGCTGATCAAAGATCACATATTTTGTGGTAGTTCATCAGCTACCAGATTTACTGTGGTCGCTAATAGGTTTCATAGATAAAATGTGGCAGTTAATAAGTGACCACAGAACATGTTGAGATAAACCATAGAAGACGATACAACAAGTACGAATCCTTTGTCTCAGCAACTCAAGCAGCTCAAGTGTATTATTATTTGTATATACTACTCAAGCTTGCGAAGAGAGAAAATTGATTGGTGGGTTGTATTGAAAGTCAAACCAAGAGAATTAGTTGAGATGCCAGAAAGCTCTTCAAATATTACAATTGTGCGTAAACTTCTTCATTTTAAGAGGAGTCAATCTACATACACATTGTTGAAATTACAGAAGATCATCAACAAAGGGCATTTGGATGATCCGATAGGTGATCCAGAAGATATTGCAGATGATGATGATGATGATGATGAACCGAAGTAGAAGAAGAAGACGAACTAGAAATACAAACAAAAAGCCCATCTACTTCAAAAAAAAAAATGATTTAGATGATATGAATAAAAACAGATAGTGAATAGAGGCAGTTGTACCTGGGTAGGGACCTATCGTATATATTTTTTTAATCAGATATTAATTGTGCTAAAATGTATAATTTTTTGAATAGCATGTGACCTAATGAACTTAGTAGAGGTGCCTCCACCAGAAGCGGTAAAGTTAGGAGACGACGAGGTTGAGGATGATCCATTGGGAGGGGTACTCAATCAGCATCCACACTAGCTTGAGCCATCTCCTCCCCAGTTGGAGTCACCTTATCCTCAAGTATTCCAGCCACAGTAGTTGGAGCCACATCCACAATGATACATGTTATATCTCATTCTCTATGAGCAGACCTTGACTCACATCTATTTTCTAGCTCTCCCGAGTCACATATGCACATACATAGTACTCCTGGATCAGACACGGATGTTATTAGTAATTCTAGTAGCAATCATAAGCAACTTAGACTTAGATTTCATGTATATTTCATGAGCATTTTCATCCAAAGGGCCACAGGTGGAAGTTTATTACGCAGGAGGTACATGATTTGTACTAGGGAGAGTTCAAGGTAAAATACTTTTAAATTTTGATGTTTAATGCTGTAAATGAGAAAAAATGAAATAGTTTGATTTATTGCAATCGTAATTGAAAAGCATATTTGACTATAAAACTCTATATTGTTTCAAATATTGATTTTAATGCTCATAATTTTAGCCAAATTGTGAATGTCTTGATTTGTATAGATTCATAGATAATTGTGAATGTTAAATGATTGGTATTTATTTTATTGTTTGAAAAATGTGAATGTGTTAAAAAAAAAAACTCGGAAAAATTTTGGATTATGCTTATTACAGGGGAGACTCTGTTCGATTTTGTTTAAATACTCATATATGTTTACTAATTTTGAAGTGTCTAAGTATTTTTTACTATAGAAATATTTTGCCTAGGAAAATGATTTAACTGCTTTGATAAGAATAGCATGGAAAAGGCTAGCTAGCAAGTTATATGGACATATGATCCACTAATGGAGGAGATTTGGACGACCTTCATTTGTCTCATAGGAGGTTTGGAATAACTGGTAGCAGAGGTGGGCTGACCTGGCATTCCAATCCTTGAGGGAGCGTCAAGCTAGGAACTATCAAGTTAAGACTACTGGAAGCCCCTCCTATGTGTATGAGCATGCTTGAACAATGGTAATAAATTTTATTCACTTGGAAAATAAACACAAGAGATAGCTGAGGGCAAGGTTGTAAAAACCAGCCAGACCTATGAATTGAAAAAGGCAGCGGGTCATAGGTTTAAGGTTGAAACAAGGTCGAATCGGTCTACGTGAGATTTTTATAAAATATAATATGTCTCATATAAAATAAAATATAATATGTCTCAAACATAATAAAAATAGAAAATAAATTAAGGGTAATTTAATCATTGAAGTGATTAGGACTATCAAAATAAAATTCTATCAAAATATAACTTTTAACAATATCCACATATTAAAATATAAAATATATTTATGCTAAACTTATTTATACACAATAATATATTCAAAATACCAATATCTATAGTTTAAATTAATAATTATGATAATAAAATTGATTAGTATATATTTTAATTTTGAAAAATAAAAATATACAATAAATTTTTAAAAAAATTCATTTATCAATTAAAATTATATTTTAAATAGAAACCAAACTAGCTTTAAAGGTAATTAATGTAAAAATATTATGATAACATATATAATTAAATTTTCAAAATTTTTCAATTATTTTCTCTTAAATAATGTGAATAGTTAAAATTAGTGAATATCTTTATTATTAATATTAATTTTTTAGTAAGAAATATTATTAATTATATAGAATTTATTTTTCAATTAAAAGAATTTTTTTACATAAATAAAATAATTTATAAATTTTTTCAATAAAGTTTAATAATAATAAAGTATTAATACTTAAATTTAGGTTTTATTTCTTAAATATCTGTTGGATATAAGTTATAAGTAGTTGTTATTAATTAAGTTGCTGAGATCTAAAAAAATTGGCCATTTAGTTTAGTTGGCTTAAGTGATTGAATCATTTCTAATTCCAATAGGTGTGAGTTTGAATCCCAACAACCTCAATTTTCAACAATTGATTGAATTATTTCTAACCGATCAAACCATTGAATCGTGACCGGGTCGGCCAGTTCAAGGTTCAACCGGTCAAGTGGCCAGGTTTTTGATCGGCTCAATACACTTTCGGTTAACAGCATAAAACCCACCCAGATTGAGATCGGTTCATGGTTAAAACCGGTTGAACCGGCAGGTCTGGATTTAATAACATTGGCCGAGGGTGCATCTCCTAGCAAGATATGTCTCTTCAATGAGACGCACATAACAATTGGGGGTAAGTAATATATAATTGCCTTTACATGATATTTAATTATTAACTTTACTAGTCTGATGATAAAATTTGTTGCATGAAAGGATTGATGCGTCATTCATCAAGAATCTCATGATGAATCTAGAAATCCCATTGAATTGACTTAGGAGGACGAAGATTGGATTTTCATGCAAGCTATTCAGAAGCCTCCTAGGATAGATATCTATATGGCATTGGCTATAGCAAGGCAGCTCCATCTCGTAGTTTATTATCTAGTGCCTCCACTTCGACAGCCAAGCTCGAGGAGGCCAGCCAGTGCATTAAGAGCTTAAGGAGATGTAAAGAGTGCTTTAGGAGACGCATTCTGCATTGAAACACCATGTCTAGACTTTTGAGCAGGCTTGGGAGGAGAGAATGCAACCATCAATTCTACTACCACAATTTGTGGTTACTGTGTGGTCACTAAAGGAGTTGTGACCACACTACTACCACTTTTTTTGGTATATATTTTGCCTTTCCAATACTTCATATGTAATGCTATGATATACATTTATTTATTTATTTTGTAGTTTGTGATTTTCAATTTATACAGTTTTTGATTGAATTTAAAAAAAAAATCCTATTAATTTGAAATTTGATTTTTAAAGACTATAGATGAATTATTAAATTGTTTTGGAGTTTGAAGCCCTAATGCCGCATCACGCCTCCCTCACTAAAGGCTGCCATTCAAGGTTTTGAGCATGTTAGTCATGCCTCGCTCGTTCACATTTACAAGCCAATTCACACTGTAACAGAAGATCTAGGCCATAATGCTAATGCATCAAACGGTCAATTATCCTATGTGAAAGCACTTAACGTGGCATCTCTCTCTACAACACCGGTTATCAATTCCTTTCCTTCCATGCAAGGTTCTCTTCATGAGATTTGAACTAACCTAGATATCTATAGAAAAAGACTAGCGTTTTGTCAATATAGTTTAATTGCAAAAGTGATTTTGATGGGGCTTAAAAACCCAATGGAGATTAATCTCCCTTGGTAGAGGTTTCTTCCATTTGCTATTACCAAGTGTTCAAGAAAAAGATTAAATCTGGGGTAGAGGTTCTCTTTTGCTGAAACTTGGTATATTAAGGCTGCAAATATGGTATTTGAGATTTGATCCTTTAAAGAAAAGACAACAACTACTAGGTTTGGACTATATTTTATAGGCTACCTTAGGAATTATTGGATCCTTAAATATTAATAGATATCGCTAAGAACATTGGCATCCTACTTAAAATTGATAGAGCCACTATAGAAGGGGATTTGGGCACTTTACTAGAGTTTAGAATTAACATTGATATCTCTGTTCCTTTAAAGTATCAACTCCTATTGGATTGTAAGGGTACCATCATGGAGATTGTGAGAACATTCCATCTTTTTGTATAACTTGTCAATCTATAGGACATAATTCTGCAAATTGCTATATTAACATCCCTAAAAGTTCTAATAAAACTCAAGTTGATACATCAATGAAACTTAATAGAGAAGTTTCAATGGGAAGACCAAGAGTCAGGAAAGAATGGTGAAGAATGGATTGTGGTTTTGTACCAATATCTCAGTCTTTGAATTAAATTTGTCAGGATACAACTAAAGATAAAGCCCCTATTGATCTAGTTAAAATGCATAACATTGATAAGGAGCAAGAGGTTTCTGATGTTCATCTGATTAACGATGAGCAGTAAAATCAAGAGAGACATACCATTGTCCCCTCACAATAAGAGAATGCTTTGCTTATCCCTGTTGATACAAAAGCTTCAATTAGCTCACTGGTATGACATTCCTCTCCTTATCAAGAACTAGAAAATATTAGCAGGATAAGCTGGGTTAACAAAGTAGATGATGCGGCTACCTGACAGGTAGTGTCTAGGAAAAAAGATATCTAAGAAAGCGTGTTCTTAGGTCACTTTGACAGGTAAAAGGCATATAACCTAGGCTTTTTCTGAATCCCAATAATGAAAGTTTATATTGGAATTGCAGGGGTATTGACAATGTTGCCGCCCAACAATCTCTTTATAATTTCTATAAGACACATATTCCATATGTTCTTTGCATTTCAGAACCTAAAGACTCTTTATATGCCTTTAGTTAGCGTAGATTAAACATGTATTTTGTAGCTTGGAATCTAATTGATTCTTCATCCTTTAGGTTATTAGTTAATAACAACATTGGGGTAGGTAATGTTACTCTTTTAGCTAGATCATATCAACATATCACAGTACAATTACCTTTTGCTTCTTTGATAGTCATTGTGACATGCGTATAAGCAAGTTTGTTGAGCATTGGCAGACGAAGACTCTAGTAGGAACTATTACATATTCCACTTTAATTGCTAAAGTTTAGTTTGTTTTAAGTGATTTTGATGCCTATTTTGAAGCGCATGAAAAAAATGGGGCATACACCTCTAAGAAGATCTTGCTTGGAGTTTATTAATGTAATGGTTGATAGTGAATTAACTTGCTTGTCTATGAAAGGAGCTAAAAATGTTTAGCTTGATTGATAGCATTATCAAGCATACCAAAAATGTTTTTATTCCAAGATCACAGGAAAGATAGAAGTTGCTTAAGTTTTGCCTGAAGAACAAACATTGGACAACTTGTAAAAGAAATAAAATTCCAGAAAGAATTAACAGCAGTATGGAAATTTTCATGATGCATCCATATAGATATGAATTTAAAAGGCTAATAAGAGACTGAAGTCACCTAGTTGTAATAAAGAAGAATTTTATTATAATTTGAATAATGGAGCGCAAGAGCATGGCACTCTATGAATCTCTAGTAACTCAAAGCATATGAATTGTAGAAAGTCTGGTCTAAACGAATATCAACTTTATAATTATCTTTTCGATTATCAGTCCACATTTCAAACTGCTATTGAGACTTCGAGTATCTTAGAGGAACTATATGCTACATAAATGGAGGCATATGGCATGTTAGATTAACATATGAAAAACTAGGAATTGCTCTTAAAAGATAAAAGCTGCTTTCGTTGTTTGAAGGGAAGAGACCATAATTCTCAATTTTATCATAACATGTTTCTTCGCAAATGTCCATAGGTGGGGATTCATAGTCTGATGACCAATAATGTTCTGGAAACATAAGAGAATGTGATCATTAATCATTTCATCACTTATTTCTCCTTTTCATTTACAACATCAGATATCCTACTACTTTTTTTAGACATTAGTAATGTCATTCCTAGACTAGTAATAGAGGTGGACAATATCAATCTATGTCATGTCCCTACTATAGACAAGGTGAAGTTAACTATTTTTCACTTGGATCAAAATAGTGCCCATGCTGGATAGGTTCGTAGGCATTTTCTTCAAATAGTGCTGGAATATTGTTGGGAAAGAAGTCTATGAAGTAGTTTGTAGTTTTTTCTCTATTGGCAAGATTATTGGTGGCCTGAATGTTAGTATTATGACTTTAATTCTTAAATCTCAAGATGTTCAATATGTTGACAGTTATAGATCTATTGTGCTAAGCAACATTATTTACAAACTAATTTCTAAAATCCTAACTGATCTCTTAGCTTTGATTGTAGCTAAACTTATTTCCTTTCATTAATTTGGCTTTATTACATGGTAGTTAAAATTGATATTCAAAAAGCCTTCTACACTATAAAGTGGAATTTTATTCTTGAGGTCCTCTATAACTTTGGTTTTTCTGATACTTTTTGCTAATAGATAACAGTAATTTTTCATTCAGCAAAAATTTCCATCTCTATTAGTGGAGCTTTGCATGAATATTTTGCTTGTTTCGGAGGTGTTTGTCAAGTAGACCCTCTTTCCCTTCTTTTCTTTTGTTTGTGGGAAGAATACTTGAGTAGCAAATTCTCTAAATAAGTGGCAACTAATGAGTTTCAACCTATGCATGCCCCTAGTAGAGTGTCTTATCCCTCCATCTTTTATATGTAGATGACATCCTCATTTTTGGAATAGCAACGAAAGCAAATATTCAACTTCCTAAGTCTCTATTTGATGACTATAAGAAGATTTCAGGTTAATGTGTCAATTGGTAAAAATCAAAAATATATTTTGGTAAATGTGTTTCCTCTAGAAGGATTAATGCTTTGACTGCTTTATTTGGAATGCGCCATGGATCCCTTCCTTTTAAATATTTAAGAGTCCTTCTTTGTTGGAATTCTAATGTTAGAGAAAAGTAATAAAGGCATTCACTTTTAACACTATATGTACCCTTTTCATTGATGTGAATAAAGACATTTTCATTTATCATATGAATTGATTGGATCTTAAATTAAGTAATGAAGTTCATGATATAAACATAACATGAAGAAAATCATGATGGGATCATGATAGTGAGATTCTTATCACATATAATTATGTTTATATCTAAATCATCCTTAGCCATAAGATCAATGAGATGGGACATCATTGATCTAGAGAGGCTAACATATATTTTACTCGTTGATTGGATCAAGTAGTAGTTCTCATAAACCATAAACATGAGATGTTTAGAGTTAACATGTGGATGCTTGCTAGAGTAGTCAAGTATATCAGAGACCCACTATGAAATTATCATATGGGTATTCTAAACATATGTCAAGACTTCATTCCTTATTGCTTCTAGGAGAGGTCGCTTATAGGGTGGTGATTGGGTACAGTTTGAGGTATTCGAAGATAGTTGGGTAACCAATAGAGGATTTACTGCTCCTGTTAGAAGGAGAGTTTATCTATGGCCACTTGTCGGGATCATTACTTGGAAAACTTTGGCTAAAGTAGGATTGTCTTGAAGAAGGTTTCAGAGATATATCATTATGAGTAATAAGTCTCGGTGACAAGTAGTAACATAACTTGGACTAGATATGATATAGTCAGACTAGTGGGAGCTGATACTTAGATCATGCTCTAAACCAAATGCGGTATAATAACGGTGAAAGGATGAATTGCACATACATTACTTATGGAAAGGTTCATAGTTAAACTGCCGACTTTCTGGTCAATTGGGGGTCATGATGTGTTGCTAGATACCGCTCATAACTTGGTCAAGGTCAAGTGTTGATCTGGGTGGCCAACATAACCGGGAACCTAATGAGTCACATGCATTGAAGGTATGCATATGAAGTAAAATGGGCCACTAGATTGGATCCAAATGGAGAGAGAAAAGTCTGGTCCAGACAGTTTTCCGGTCGGGACATAGATGTCCCGATCGGAATTTGCTACTAGATCATAATTGCACTTATTCCCAATTGGGTATCTCCCGATCGAGAAATGTATGTCCCAATTAGGACCAATGTCAGAATGGGAAATTTAATTTGATTAGGATTCTTTGAACGAGAGTTTCGAACCCTAATTGCTCGAGGACTATAAATAGTCCATTTTTTGACATTCAGAGAGCGCTACCAATAAAAGAACGAAAGGATTTTCATTCTTCCTTCTTCTCCTTTGCATCATCTCTTACTAGCACAAGAGATTGTGAAAAATGCATAGATAAAAGGTTTTCTGCTTCATATCTTTCGCATGGACTATCATTAGAGGTGATCCTTGGAAGAATTATTGTAGCGACAACCCGGTAAGGCAAAATGAAGTTTGGAAGCTTTGATATACTATGGTTGGTTAATTAGTTAAGGCTACATAGGTTGTTCTATTAATTTGGAATTAAAAAATTTTAAATTTCACCGCATTTGCATATGTGATATGCATGGTGTAATCCCAACATCTAAAACGCAAATGGCTTCAGCCTCTAGTGGATAAAGTTTTATCAAAATTTGATAAATGGTAGTTCTCTATCTATGGATGGGAGGTTAGCTCTAGTAAATTCTATAATTTATGGATCCTTTATTCATTTTTAATGGTTTATCGATGGCCAGTGACTCTATAATACCCCACCATATGATTAGGGAATATTCTCCAATTATATAGAGAAGTATCATAATGCACAAGAGACGAAAACCTGTTCTTTTAAAACAATCTTTACACCATGACCATGATGACTTAATAAGAACATAGAAAAAGAGTTTATAAGATGTATATAACTCAAAGCTCAAAATAACAAAGGTTTGGGCCCACACTTGCCCAAAATGTTTGCAAAATTGCATCAAAATAATAAGCGTAATTTTCACTGATGGTACTTCAAGTATGTGAATCGTAACAACTCAGTACAGTAAGTTTTATTTGTAGCACTAAATTCCTTTTAAAATGATTTTGTAACACAATTACTTCCATCCACTTCTATTAAATGAATTAACAGTTTGCTGACATGTCATTTCCACCTCAGCAAAAAATAATTGTTTTTAAATGATGTGGAATTTTTTTTAAAATGACAAGTCATGTAAAATGTATAAAAAGACAAGAATACGCTTGTTATTCAATCTAATTTTCAAATCCTAACCATTATAGCTCCATCCTGTATCTTTTATCCCAATTTACCATCAACTAATTTTGATCAAAGCTTTGGATTTTGACTAAAAAAGTGTTATTTTTTGTTTCATTTTTTTTATAGATCTGAATTCAATCATTTCTTCAAATCTAAATAGACATTTCACCAGCAGCCATAAAAAGCAAAATTTCCAGTGGAGCATTACCTAGATATGGGGCTCTTAGTCGACCATTTACATTACTGATGTCATCACCCTCCTTCTCTTCCTTTCCCTCATCCTTTCACGCAACCTTTGCATTTATGGGCTTTATCATCTATGGGTTATCAGTGTCGTCACCCTCTATCGCCTCCTTTTACTCCCATCGACCACATCTTCATCGGCTGGAGTGACTTTTATAGGTATTTCGCTCCTCTCCAACGAGTTGAGCTTCTGGTCAAGTACCAAATCCTTCTTTAATAGAGGATATTCATCCCATAGTCACAAAGATACTCAACTTTCTAAAGTTCATTATTTGGAAAAATAAACATTATATATTTTATATTAGCATGTCACTTGCATGAATATAATAAACATAAGTTGTGGCATTTTGTAAATGAAGAAAACAGTAGAACAAAGGTGATTTGTGCATCAGGTGGTAGTAAAGGATCAATAAAATGAATACATTGATACAAATGCCCAATAATAAAAGAATTACCTAACTGATGCACAAATTTTTTTAGTAAAGAGTTAAGCTGCCTCTCGATGAACACATAAACAGGAGCAGGACATGATACAGAGCCATGGAACAACTAATGCCAAATTCTTCTTTTCTCATTTGTTTTAATTGATTGTTTATTTACATATAGGTACTCTACAATCAAAGGTAGGTGTTTTGCAATCAAAGGTGTTGGTCATAGGTATGAATATGGCATGTGCAGTAACAACTAATGCACTTGTTCTTGTTTTATTTTACAATATTTAAATCATTGGTTTCCTTATATAGATCTGACACCCAACATATTTGTTTAGTATTTAGTAGTTTTAAGGATTTTGATATGGAAGTTATTACCATCTAACTTTAGAAGGGATCGTGAAGAAGTAGAGGTGCAAAGGAAGAGAGGAAAAATAGAGGCAGAAGAGAAAAAAGAAGGTAGTTATGTGAAATTTTTAATGAGGTAGAATTTCTAGATGTATATTTATTAGCTGAGGTGGAAATGTCATATCAACAGATTGTTAATTCACTTAATAGAAGTGGATGGAAGTGGTTTTGTATTATAAAATAATTTTAAAGGGGTTTAGTGTTATAAATAAAACTTAAGGTATTGAGTTGTTACAAGTCATATACTTTGAGTACTGTAAGTGAAAATTACCCAAATAATAATCTTTACATGTCTCAAAGTACGTATAAAACTCAATTTCCCAAACCCAACAAAAAGAAATAAAGAAACATTATATCACTAATGCCAACGAGTTTATCCTTTCATTATTCTCTTAGGCTTCTCATGTTATCGATAACCTATTGTCTCCAATATGCGTGTGAGAAACAAAAACCCATATGCTAAGCACTGTAACACCCTCTATTATAATAAGAATATATCCCATTATACATATCGAGTGCTACAGATCTGAGTAGTTAAAACCTATCTAATTTTATAACTTTTCTACCTAGTTCATCTTTATTATGTGCTAGATATTACTAGCTCATGTTGACCTGTTCAACATCAATCAATTTATTGTTTTGGGCGAGCATAATAAAATAATATTATAAAAGATTGATTAAAAAATAGTTGACATAAATAATTGTAGTGAATCAATTAAAGTTAATAAATGTTACTAACTTATATTTGGTTTCTTCATGTGTTATAAAATAGTTTTAGAGATAGATATAAAAATTAAAAAAATTAAAAAATATAATTTATAATTAATTTTAATTTAATTAACAACATATTTCCTAATATATACATAGCTAAATCATTTGATAATATTAAATATTAATATTATGAAACAAAAATAAATTTTGGTGTACATGTATCATATATGTAAAACAAAAATAATTGAATAAAAGTTACCTTATTCAAATAAATAAATATAAACAAGAGAGAAAAGCATACATATATATATATATATATATATATATATATATACTTTTCCCTTTTTTTTTTTTTTATCAAAACTACATAATGTAACCAAGTATGAAGGAAAATGTAATGTCACTCCTTCCTTTTCTCCATCTTTCCCACAACAGTCGACTTCTACATTTGTCCTCCTGTTGTTTTCTATTTGTAGGCTGAATGACTCACATCCTTCCTTCTCCTCCTTCATTTGCAGTCTAACTTCCACACAAAAAGTTTTTTTTCTCTTTTGATCAGGTGAATAAAACAATAATTTATCCCTAAAATCATTACAAGTTAGAAAGAGATATGAGAGTGTAAGATAATCCAGCTCTTACAGTTAATGTTAGAGCTGGTGCTATTGTTGTTGTGTTTATATGAGAGTGCACAATCAATTGACAATGTTGTTTCTCTCTCTTTAAGGTTGTCAAACTTATTGGTGCTTCCAGCTCTTCTTCAACCACTTGTATGGTTAGTCTATGTTCATGTTCTGTTGTCTCTTCTTTCTTATTCTATATGATGTCTTTTTAATTAAGTTGAGTTTCATAATATAATATCATTTCCTTTGATTTTTCTTTTCTGGTTTTTATTTATTTCGATATTTTCTTTTATTTTTCTGATTTTCTAGATCTGCCCAAAAATATTGAGATTTTGTATTGTGCTTTTGCAAGATTTGGATAATTCCAAGATAGTCGCTTGTTAAGCTTGCATTAATTGAATTATATAGAAAATTAGAAAGATAAATGAACATATTTGTATTTATTGAATTTGAACATTGAATTTGGACCATCTCTTTCTATTTAGTTAGTTTTTTTTATTATTATGTTTTCATCTATTTTCCCTCTCCCTTTTGCTTTCAATATTTATTAATGTTTTATCTAATCTTTAGTTGTAAAATTTTTGTAATATTTATCTAACACGAACAAAATGTTAGCTCATATTTAATGTTTAATATTTTTTTCTCATACTTTTAAAGACAATGAAGCCTTTTAGCTCTAGTGGTTCCCTTTAATGAATAAAAGGAAAGAGTTAGAAGCATCTACTAATGAAAATATTGATGCTTCACCTGTTGCCCTTATAGAGATTTCAATTGGGCCAACAATAAATCTAAATTCAATAGGTACCACTACTCTACCATCTGTAAATAAAAGATGTAGTTCTGAGGCATGGGAGCATTTTGAAAAATTATATGATGCTAATGGAAATGAAACGGGGAGGGTTACATGTAAAAGTTGTGATAAGGATTATCAAGAAAAGAGAGAATTAGGCACTTCAGGATTATAGAAACATCTAAGGGAAAGTTGTAAGATATTTCTAGATAAAAAAAATTAGTGACTGCATAAAAGATTAAAGATAAGGCACAATAAACTTTGACTTTTGTTGGGTCAGGTAGTAGTGATAACACTAAGTTAACTTGTTAGAATTTGATTAAGATGCTGCGAGAGAAGCTTTAGTTAGAATGATTATCAAAGATGGACTACCATTTATGTTTGTTGAACATGAAGGTTTTAAGGAATTTATTGTAGTCATTTGTCCTAAATTTAAAATTCCATTTAGAGTGACTATTGCAAGAGATTGTTACTCTCTTTTTATAAAAGAGAAAAAAAATTGAAAGATTTAATTGAAAGGGAATATAAAATAGTGTCCTTAACAACTGATACTTAGACTAGCATTCAAAATGTGTCATATTTATGTTTGATTGCACATTTTATTGATTCAAATTGGAAGATGCAAAGAAGAATATTGAATTTTTGTGTTATCAAGAGTCATAAAGGAGCTAACATTGGGAATGTCATTGATTATTGCTTAGAGGAGTGGTGTTTGAATAAAGTGATGTGTATAATTGTTAATAATGGTTCATTTAACAATGTTGTAATTGAATAGTTGAAAAATAAATTATCCAGGAAAGATGCATTTGTTTTGGGTGGTGAAGCTTTTCATATGAGATGTTGTGCTCACATTCTTAAATTAATTGTGAGAGATGAACTTCAATGCATTGATAATTCTATTAAAAAAAAATAAAACTGATGTCAAGTATGTTAGGAGCAGTCCCTAAAGGTTGGATTTTTTCAAAAAATCTTATGAGGTATCAAATATCAAGTATACAAAATCTTTGATCCTACATTGTCCTACGATATGGAATTCAACATACTTGATATTAGAAACTGCTTTAGAGTGTCAAAAAACTTTTGGTAAGTTGGAGGATGTGGATAGCAAATACTTGGTTGAGTTTGGGTTTGTTTTTCTTACTGATTTTGATTGGCACAAAGTTAGGACTCACAAAATTTTTGAAGAGATTTTATTGAGTCACTTGTAAGCTATTCAGAAAATTATATTCAATAGAAAATTTATATTTTCCTGAGACAATTCATATTTTGACTTTGTTGCAATCTTCTAAGAAAAATGCTGATGATTACTTAGTTGAATTGGAAAAAAAAAATGAAGTTGAAATTTGATAAGTATTAGGGATCTATAAACAAGATGAACATTATTCTTTTTGTAGCGGTAGTATTAGAACCAATGTTTAAAATGAAATTTATGACTTCAAAATACACAGCTTTTTATGGTGAACTTAAGACATAATTATTAGTTGCTAAGGTGAGAGATGCTTTGAATAGGATGATAGATGCCTACAAGAAGGAGGAGCAAACATATTTTATCCCTATTTTAACCTCACCACCTAAGTTAGATGATAATGGTTACAATACATGTTTTATGCATCAATTGGGTATTTTTCTTTTTCATGCTCTCTTGCTTTCAATTCCTAAATATAATCATATATACAATTCATTAGATTTTTCTTTCAAGTGTTGCTTGATAATCAATGTCTTGATAGAATTTTGTTTCTTTTCAATAAGGAAAAATTAATTTATGGGCCATATAATGGATATTGGATAGGAAATTCTTAATATGGTCTAATAACGATAAAAATATGTAAATTTTGTTATTTACAATCTCTAGGCTTTGGCTTTTCATATTCAGATAATGATTTTAGATGGATCATATTTCTCCATAGTGATAAAATATGTATTTTGTTGGAATATCTTTGCAATCTTTTTTGTTGTAGGACATGAACTTTGTGCTTCTATATTTTGGTTCATATTGTGATATTTATACAACTTTATTTGCTTTCAAATTTTACTTGATTGTGTTTAGATTTTTGTATTTATTTTAGTTATATTATCAGAGTACTAAATTGTTTGTATTATATTGTTTAGCATCGAAAGATCCGAAGAACTATACCCAATTGTTCCAAACTTTTGGGACAATACAGATATTTATTTTTTATAATACAATACAAGACTTGTGTTTATGACTCCCAAACTTTTAATATAATCCTAGAGATTTTTCAATCTCCGGATTGGATTGGACCGTGTACACCCCTAGCTTTAGTGATTGCCTATTGCTGGATAAAGCATTGACCTCTTAAAGGCTCTAGCTTTCATGTTGAGATTAGGCAATATGTATTATTAGTCGGTTTTCCTCATCATTTATTCACAAATTATCTTCATACATCATTACTTAATGTATTCAAAGTATATTCATGCTTATAATATTGTATTCATACTGTAATTTAGCATACATTATCATGTAGAAGGTGGGTTCATGCAATATTCATGTTTTTATAGCATAAAAACTATGTTATCTTATTGAATTAGGGTGTCATAGGCATGACGTTATATGTCACGTCCATAACTCTGGTTATGAACCATATGGTCCCTATTTTATGCTTGAGTCACGGGCATGACTCTGGATTTTCACCTTATATGAAACTTCCAATATCACTTTTCAATATGTACATACACAAGGCTTTAAGGTTAACAAATTGTAGCATATCCTATCAATATTCAACATCAATTTATAGGCATATACATGCCAATACAACCATTTAGCTAAATCAACACATTGACTCAATTCCACATGTAACTTATCAATTCTATAATTCAATAAGAATGCATTCAAATCATTAGTTTCGCAAAGTGAGGAACTTACCTCTTCAATGCCTCCTTTTCCAAGCACTTTAAGTGCCATTGTTAGATTTGCGCATCAGTAACTTATCATTTCTCAATATGGGCATTTAGCCAAGTATACAACCTAATAAGGTTAATAGCCTCACAATTATACATACATATGCATCTCATGAATTATCAAGCATACTTAACATATTGATATCTCAACTAATCTATTTAATTCCATGTTATACATCTATATGCCAATATTACCTCTCTAGAGGCTCAACAAATCCCTTTTTTTTAATAGTAAATGGTTCATTACACATTCATTATGCTAACTAAATACTAAGAGTTTATCGATGTAATGAGTCTTACATTTTTTTCATATTTCAAGATTTCCATTTCTAAATTACTAATGGCCACATAGGTGAATTTAAGTTCCATAATTCATTTATTGCATTCTAAATTCCTTTGAATACTAACTCTTGTATACTAAGTCACATTTTTACATATTAATTGAGATTTACATGTAACTCAAGTTTAGAGGGCATTACCATGCCAACACCATACAATCGTATTCTTACTATGGTCTTAGTGACCATGTATATCTTATTATGCATTACTACATATTCAAGCCTTAATATCGTTTCATTGCTTTTATTCAATGCCATTCATTGTTTACTAATATTATCTAGCACACTATTAAACTTATAAGCCATCTAGTATATTACCAATTGCTATTAATTTTTGGTCTATAATGTCCATATCACCATTTATTTATCTAGTTATGATGTCAACAACCATATGTTTTATCATTATGGGTTTTAGGTGCATTTAGCATACCTAATCATACTTTATCTTATATTCCATCCTTTTATATGTCTTCCATAGCCTATAGGCATAGTGAATCTTTTACATATTCTCATTTGCATTCTAATTGTCAATCTTTTTTAGTTAACATGCAATTTATCACATATTCATATCAATTTAGCAAGTAGAAATTCAAATGTGTACTTACCTTTTATGGAGCTAACTCAAATCCCAAGCTTTCAAGCTTGACTATCCTCATTGGTAGAACTCCACCTTCCAAGGCATCTCCTATACATAGCCACAACCATGGGTCAACATTCTAGAAATTCAAAGTTATAGACATGAAACCCTAACTTTAAAGTCTTTAATCTAGGTTCTTTCTTCTTAAATCCTTCTCTAAAAAGTGTTTAACATCTTAATTGTCCCTTAAGTGAACCCAAGGTTCCATCATTTATAAACCCCTTTACAAATGGGGCTCTACCCATTTCTGGTAAAGATCACAAAAATTCCAAAAAATCATAAAAAGGGGATGGAGAAACATTTTTTTTTTTTACCTCTTGAATGTAGAAAATGTGGCTGATCTTGTTATAGAACTCAAGCTTCCTCAAGCTCCAAGCTTCTTTCTTTAGTTCCTTTTCCTTCCTTGGTGAATCTTCCAAATTCTTGCTCAAATCTTGATCTTTAATGATTGATTTTGTGATTAAAAGCTTAGAAATCTCCAACATCGTATGAGAGATGAGTTTTGTAAAGGTTAGGGGTGTATTTAGAGTTTAGGGGCTTTGAAGGCTTGGTTTAAATGAAGAAAATGGAGTTGAAGCTATTTATAGCAGACCCCTTACGACCAGAGTCATGGCTATGACTCATTAAAGCTTGGCCATGACATTCAAAGGCCCAATAGTGCAGATTTTGCCTAACTTTTGATAATCACGGCCATGACACTTTAGTCACCAGTGTAACACCTTTAAATTTCTATTTTCCTACCTTCTTTCAATCCGTTTCTAAGCCCAAGACTCAGTTCCAAACATATTCCTTGTATAAACTTTGAAATACTTCTAATACATCATCAAAATACATTTGCTTCATCTTGCAACTCATTCATATACTTTTTTATTTGCCACATGTACCTTGTTACTACTAATGTAACACCTATATTTCATCTATATGCATATGCATTTACATTTATATAAAAGCTTTGAATTCAATATGAATATTTCTCGATATCATTTGCATGAACATTTTGATTTGAATAAAATGCATAATGAAGCATTGAAACTATCATTTTGGTATGTTACATCATTGAATGAATATCAAGTAATTTGTGTGCTATTAGAAAGCTAATGAAATCAAAGATAGATGTTTGTACTAAAGTAGGAAAAACTTGGAAATTGGGAAAATATGAAGGATAGAGTTGGAATTTTAGTTAGGGAACAAAACCATGGCTAAAATCAATGTACCAAAATAAAGCACATTATAGAAGGTTTAATAAGAAGCATGAGGTGGCAAAAAGGAATAGTGAAGGAGGAGGTGTCAATCTTACATAAGAGGTGGAATTGACTGGAAAAAAAAAGGTTCTATCATTAAGGGATGAGGGGAAACGAATCTTAGAAGATAAGAATAAAGGAAAAGTGGTCTCGAGAGAGGAAAAAGAAATATGAGATAAAGTTGGAGCACACTAAGAATCAATCCATAGAAATTCTAGAACCAAACACATATAAGTGATTACAAGTTGAAATTGGTAAGTGTATTGTTTGAATCATTCTTATTTTCTCTTAGGGTTTAAAGGGATTTGGAGAAAACTCTATCTACTAAATAACTTACATAATTAAGGTTTAATTAAGTGTGGAATAAGGTAAAATTTGTCAAAGAAATGTCAACTATGATTAGGTTAAAAGTATACTATGTTTGTTGGATAGTTATTAAACTTTCAATGCATGGAAGCTTCTATTTTTCTTCATTATCTTGAGCTACAGAGCTCTAAATTATGTTCTATTTTATTCTATGAAAACTTATGGATGTCCTTTTTGACTAGAGCTTGATTCTGCCATTTATGCCAACATATTGAAGCATACATTTTATTGCTACAGTCACTTGTGCAGGATTGTTGCAGGAAAATCCTATGCATATTTTGCTTTTGTAATTTTTGAATATCTCGAGTTATATAAACCCAAATAGTGTAATTCTTATTTCTATAGAAACTTACATATGTGATCTATAAATATTTGGCCTAGCTCAGTGTTAGAGATGTGCCCAAAAGGCAATCACCTTAGGCATTTAGTGTACACATTCACAAATGCATTCTTTTATTATATTAGTATTCATTTGCATATGAATTGATATAGATCTTAAACTGATTAATGAAAGTCCATGATATGAAACATAGCATGAAGGAACTCATGATGGGATTATGATAATGAGATTCCTATCATGCATAATTATGTTAGTATCTAAATTATCCCTAGTCATAGGATCAATAAGATGAGATATTGTTGATTTGGATAGACTAGCACATGTTAGATGTTCAAAGTTAACATGTGGATGCTTGCTAAGAGTAGTTAAGTACATTGGATGACTTGCTATGAGACGATCATATGGATTATCTATTCAAATGTTGATGATAGTCTCATCATAGCAATGGAGCAAGTATCCTTAGACTTGAGGTACTCAAGGATATCTTGGATACTGATTCTGTGCTAGACTCTATTCCTTGTTGCCTTATAGAGGTTGCTCATAGGGTGGTGATTGGGTGAAACTTGAGGTATTCAAAGGTAATTGGGTAGCCAACAGAGGATTCACCACTCTTGATAGAGGGAGAGTATAACCACAACCTCTTGTTAGGATCATTACTTGGGAATCTCTGGCCATAGTGGAAATGTCCTGAAGATGGTCTTCAGTGACATGTCTAATAGAGTAATGAGTCCCAATGACAAGATATAACATCACTTGGGCTAGATGTGACGTAGTCAGTCTAGCAGGAGTTGACACATAGTCCATGCTCTGAATCGAGTGGGATATAGGATGGTGAAAGGACGAATTGCACATATTGTTATCTATGGAAAGGTTCGGAGTCAAACCACTGATTTTCCGGTTAATTGGAGATCATGATATGTTGCTAGATACTGCTGATGATTTACTTAAATTATTTGATAATTTAAGTGGCTAACATAACTGGGAACCTAATGGGTCACACGCTTTGGAGATATAAAGAACGAGTAAAATGGCTTTGGATGAGATCCAACATATGAGAAATTTATTTTGAGTCAGTTCGCTATAAGATCGCGGAGAAAAATCGCTCGGGGGGTTGACGGGCCTGTGCGGACCCATGCTGGCCCGCTGGCCTAGTAGGCCTTCTAGGTAGGCCTGCTGGGCCTGTCCAGCAGGCCTAGGTGGGCTACTGCGCGCACCATCGCGCAATCTCCCCATAAATTGGCCAATTTTACTATTCATGTGTTTTCATTTTCTTCTCCTTTCAATTTAGATCTAATTTTCAGATTTTTTTTGGAATCTAAAAGACCCCAAAAGATGGAAAATAGACAAGAAAAAATTTTTGGGAGGAAAAAATTTTTGGAGACAACAAGAAAATTAAAGAGTTTAATTTTCTCTCATATGAACGTACACCATTGCTAGCATTTTGAGGTATGTTCAAGCCATCTCTCTAGTAGTTTCATCCTCTCATCTTTATATGGATATTATTAGAGACAAGCCAAGATTAAATTGATGTGGTTTGCTACAACCCAACAAGGTAAGAAGTTGAAGAAAAATCAAGAAATTATGAAGGTATAAATTCTGAATTTTCCTTTCTTGATTTTTCTTCAACTTCTCACCTTGTTGGGTTGTAGCAAACCACAACAATCCAATCTAGGATTGTCTCTAACAATATCCACGCGAAGATGAGAGGATGAAACCACTAGGGAGATAGCTTGAACATACCTCAAAGTGCTAGCAATGGTGTA